>MU226400.1:2584288-2596269 GCA_018584345.1 Thuja plicata | reverse complement strand
CACATAAGGTTTTAAACTTAACCAAAACACATTTAAGATCAATTACAATCACATTATGTCTTTAAGGAAAGAAGTCACAAGATTAGATTCTTAGATTCCTTTTAATGAAAAGAAACTTTAAGAAAATGATTCTAAGACAAATGTAAATCTTCAAACGTTAAGCAAATTAAGACATATGAAAGTGAATAGATATGATATAACATTTTGACAATACATGGAAAAAGAAACTATAAAAGACAAGTGGGTATATGTAGACAGAAACTTCCCTGAAGGAAAAAGGATGTAAATCACTTTGTTGATATGGGCTCCACCACATCCTATTCAGCTTTAGTTAGCTTTTCAATGTCGGGGAGTGAAGGATCCTTTAGGGATTTTTCCTTCGTGGTGATGAGATAACCGGTCACTGCATGAATCACATCTTTTGTGATCGGTTTGGGTTCATCTAGCCACATTTTCCCACCATGTACTTGGCTAAGTACTATCTATATCCATTCAATTTTGAATTCTTTCTGGAATAGTAGGGCATTGGTTAACCCTTTCACTTCTATGTTCTTATACTCATCCCATAAATTTCCATCCTTACATAGCTTCTGGTAAGCTTCCTGAATCTCAAGGTCTCTGATCTCTACAACCTTGCAGTGAATGTATGCAAAAATATCTTTGACTAGAAAAACCCTAGGTGGAATACTTGAGAATGCTCCCTTTTTGTCAGGTTGTGAAGCAACCTCAGGACAAAACTTGTAATTTGGTTCTTCACAGGCCGAGTTCTATATTAGAGAGATCCTTTTACCTTTTCCCATTTTTATTTTTGAGGTTCGTGAGGTGGATTCTATTGATCGTGATATTAGCACTTCTTTGCAAATGAACCGTGAGCTCAGTACATCTTGGTACTTACTAGATGATCATGGTGAGTGCTTCAAATCTGTTGGAATTGCTTTGGAATCATTGTTAATCTCTCTATAATATGATCACTATGAATCACTCTTCTCGCGCTGCAATCTGCTTGTAAACATTGGGTGAATGAATGAGCTCTTTTTTTCCCTTTTTATAGAAAAATATAACCTATGTGATGCAATAAATGATTCACCTGCCACTCGGTTGACAAAGTGTAGATGCTCAGTTAACACACCAAAGACTTTAGCTCTGTGAGTATTCAATACTCAGTAGACAGTGTCAACTGGGTTGTTATATCACATGTTCACCAACGTGCAGTGTATGCTTGGTTTATATTGATCGACGAAACTTGATTCACACAATCATAACAAGTAATACCATAGTGCATATTCATTCATGATGATTTGGCATATTATCAATGAATGTTGTAACTTATGTAAATTGTATATTTGTAGAGTGCAGTTCCATACTTACTTGTATTACTTAGGTGGGGGTGGTGAAATCACCTAATCCATTAGATGAGGTGTCACCAACTGTAGTGCTTGGTCCAAGATTGTCATTGTTTGAAGCTTTCCTCCACAATTGATTTATCATTCTCTTGATGTCTTCAATAGTATTTCCATTTGCAAAAGTGATTGATTCTGTCAGTCGGTCTTTGCAGACCTTGCTTAAGTGACTGTCCTTATGACAATGTAAGCATGCCATTCCGGAGTTAGTCCAGTTTCTAGATATTTTTATCCATTTCCTCATAAAATTTTCAGCTATATGTCCATTTCTACCACATGTTGTGCAATTTAGCCAAGTGTTGTAATCCCAAACATATGAGTTACCGACTCTTCTCGATTGATATGCATTTTCTTGGTCTTTGGGTTTCCAGACTTTCATTTTCTTTTTCCTGCATTCATGAGATGTGTGGCGATGCATTTTGCAAGTAGGACAATATTTTTCCATGTAGGATTCCTTCCTTGGTTTGTTATTCTTAGATCTACATTCATTTTCTTTGTGTTCATTCTTGTTACAGTTATAACAATTACCTATGAATGTAGAAGTGGTCTTAGGAATACCTTTTGCTTTACCCCTACAGACATTTGATGTATGGCCTGGTTTTCCATAGTGATTACATGAACGCTTCTTTGGCCTTGGATTTTAGTATACATTCCTTTGATCAGCTCAGTTTGATGATTCTTCATGCTCAGTATACCCTAAATTGGTATTGTTGTTGAGTCTTTTTTGTCCATCAAAAATTCATTCATTCTTTTATACTGTCATTAGCTTTCTCGATCATATCATTATGTTTTTGCTGAATCCTTACGTCACACTTCAGTTTCTCATTTTCTTCTCTTAGTTCACCAATAACTTCCAATTTTCCATTAAGTTATATATTCACTCGGTTGGCCTCATGACTCATAAGAACTATTTGATTGGTGATCTCAATGTGATGTTCAGTAAGTCTTTGTATCTCAGATTATTTCTCTTGCAATTTTTCAGTAATCAAATCAATCAGGTATCTCTTTTTCATGATAGTAAGTTTCATTGTAGAGAGATGCCACAAATTTTATTTCAGCCAATAGCTCTTTCATCTTGTTTCTTGCTTCTTTGTATTGCCCAATGAAAATTTGTTTTTTCAACTTCTGATTCTCAATATTTTTGTCAAGCTTATACCTTTCCATTGTATGATCTTTTCTCTCAACTGATTAAACCTTTCCAAATAAGAGATCTAGCTCTGATACCAATTGTTGGAATAATGGAAGGGTGTGTACTGAGAGGGGAGGGGTGAATCATTACCCTTAAAAATGTTGACCAATTAACCTTAGTACTCATAACTTGCATTACTGACCATTGTTGCTTTACTACCTCATGCATGTAATATCATAACATAAATGTAAGTGCATGTAAACTAACATAGAAACATTCATGAAACTCATTTACACATGACACGAGAATTGATAACGCAGAAAACCCATGTTAGAAGGTAAAAAATGCGCTGGGGATGAAACCCACAAAGCTTCACTATCTGCAGAATGTAAGGTGTCAATTAAGGCCACAAGTTGTGATCACTTCTGATGATCTTACCCTGTTAGAAGTAACATGCCAAACTTGTTAAGTCTAATCGGTTAAGATATTTTAACAACACAATGTATGTGCGCACTCGGTTAAGAGATTTACAATAAGAATGTTAAGTCCATCTTCTTGAAGGATTTCTTCTATTTGCGACAATTGTTTGAGAGTACACAAAAATACTTATGACTTGATAGCTTGCAATCTTGAATTTTTTATTATAGATCCATTAAGTTCACAATATATATGTATCACCTATTATGGTGGATAATACCTCTGTTACTGCTCGGTAGCCTTGAATCTAGTTCTTCATACTCGAATTCTTCTTTTTTTGTTCTTCTCCATGAAAACCTATGTCTACTCCTTAGATGTCCTTATGTGGCTATATCAACTTGTTCTTGATTGATTACACATCTATATATACAATATATTGACCTAATTAGGTTTCACACTTTTCTATAATTAAGTCTAAGATCCAAGGTTTACAATTTGACCTTGATCTTCTAGTTTGCATGTATACAATAAGTTAAACTTATTAAATTCATCAATTACATTTTCTTGATCCTCAATAAATATTTTTCGAGCTAAGAAAAAAGATGATTTAAAGACTAAAGTGCTTTAGCTGACGTGTAGCTCAGATCCGCTTTTCTCGGTGTTAAAATTGTCTCTCAGTTAGAATGGTGCCCGGTGATATCTCTGCTTGGTTGTGTCTTTATAGAATGATGCTCATTTGTGTCTCTGGTTGGTTTTTATTCTTTTCTTAGTGATTAAAACATGTCGGTGACCACTGTTCTCGGTGAATGATGTGCTCAGTGAATGCTGACACTCGGTGAATGTTGATCGACCAAAAATGTCTGCTTGAATACTAATGAAAACATTTGATCCTTTAAGGATTATCATAAAAATGGAAAATACATGGAACACTTGATAAAATGGAAAAAAGTACCTGAAGCAGAAGCTACATGGGTTGCAAAAGCTAATTTAAAGAATTATGGAATAGATCCTACATTACTGTCTCCATGAGTAACTTGACTTCTTTGTTCGTTGGGAGCATGGTGCAGGAGCACTTAGGGGTTTGAGCCCTGAAGTTTTGATGTGAAATACCTTCTAATATTCTTGGTTTGGAATAAGGTTTTTGAGGTTTATTTAGGATTGGTGTGATGTGGTTGATGGAATTATTGGAATGATGTACTGAGAGGGGAGGATTGAATCAGTACCTCTAAATGTTTTTATGTGGTTGGCCCATTAACCTTTGAGTCATCAGAATTGTATATTCCTATCTATCTATTCATCTTTCTATATGTATGTGAAATCATAATATAAGTTCTATACATGTGTAAACATTCAAGAAACATTCATGAAAACAAATAATACATAACACATGATATGAAATCACAGAAAACTCCTGTTAGGAAGTAAAAACTATGGTTGGGATGTCTACCCACAAAACTTCACTATCTGCAGATAGGAAGGGAGCCGGTAAAGGCTTACAACTGATCACTTCTGATGATCTACCCTATTAAGAGTATTAGAGTGGAGACCTGTTAGGATCTACTTCATTTGAAGCTTTAGCAACACCGTTAGGTGTGCACTCTGTTAATAGATTTATCAAAGAAATGTTAAGTCCACCTTCTACAAAAGGATTTTAGTTGTGATGCACTTGTTAGAATGCAACAACAATATAAATGTTGATCTGATAGTGAATGCAATCTCTAATTGTTGATAACAGATCCTGTATAGCTTTAAATGTAAATGTAATCACCTTGAGTGATTGAATGATACACTGCCTCTGCTCGTCGGTAGCCTTTCTGTGTTCTTGATAACTGCTTTGATCTGTTTCTGAACTTTGCATGAATTCTCTTCTGCTACTTAGATGCTCTCCATGGCTACTATCATTTATCACTGATTACCAAGACTCTTTGTTACAAATGATTGAACATCTATTTATACTAGTTTCTAGCTCTATTCTTGATTCACGCTTTTTCAAATTAACTCTAGATCCAAGGTTTACAACTTGACCTTGATCTTTAGTTAGTTATGTTTTAGATCCATTAGGATGCTTTAAAAAATTTACATTATGCTTGCTTGACCCTCAAGTAAAGACTTAAAACAAATAAAAACTCTATAAATAGAATTACAATGTTTTATCTGATGTGTAAAGTCAGATCCACTTTTTGCGGGTTCTGTAACTGACTATCGGTTTTGATGGTCAGGCTGCTCTGTCAGTTCTATCGGTTTTCTTCTCCATCGGTGTTCCTTAATTGAACTGTTCATCGGGTATGCCTTTTTTGCTCTGTTGACAATGTTCTCAAAAGTGTATCTTTGGTTATGCTTGTCGGTTTTACTCTTGTCATTGTTCGTCGGGCAAGTCTATACTTAGCATTTTTATGATAGACATTTTTTTCTCATTGGGTATGCTTGATGTCCATCGGTTATGCTTATACCGATGAACTTTATCATGTTTTTCACTTTAAGTATACTAATGGAAAAACTTAATGTCATCAACCTCCCCCTTTGACATTAGTATCAAAAACTGATATGTGCAACATACTTGATGTATAAGTATGTACACCTGTGTATACTTCTTTCTTAGTCATGAAATAACTCCCCCTATGCATATGCCGGTAAGTGTAAGTTTATGTATATATTTATTCTTGTTGTACATACATTATACATATCCTCATATAGTATTTTGTACATATGTATACATTCCTCCTTTTTTTTATAATGAGGGAAAGGTACTTATAGCTTGTCAAACATGTGAGAGTGTGAGGCTTTGATTTCCTCCATCATCTTCTCCCATTTCTCCTTTAAATTCTCAAGTGCCATGTGCTTAAGTGATATTCTGACATGCATGTCATATATGATGTTTACCACAGACATTTCTAGGGTTGTGATTAGATTTCGTGCATTTGTTATATGTTGTTGCAGAGTGGTGAGGTTTGGCAAAATATGAGCTTGTAGCTCTGTAACCACATTTTTGAATTGTCTCTGCATCCCATATCTCTTGTCTCAATTTTTTTACCTCTATGATCTTTTCATGATGCAGCTTTATAGTGTTTGCATCAGAGGTTAAACTTTGTGCACTAGCTGTTAGATTTGAATCTAGTTGTGACAACTTATCACTATTTTCTTTTGCAAAATTTTCTAGTGTGCACAATTTCTGAACTAAAGTAATAGCTTCAACAATCATAAGTTATAATTGAATTGCTAGTTCAGATATCTTTACCTTGTTCTCTACCACTTCTTGGCTAATATTTTCAACTAGTTTGTGTTGATATTTCATTTCTTCTTGTTCTTCCATTTCCTTCTCTGCATCTACATTTTGATTTGTGATGGCATCAGTAAGAACTTCTATTTGTTCCATGACTGATATGTCCTTTTCAATTTTGATATCTCGAACAAGTTGGTGTAGAATGTCCCTTGCCTTATCAAGTGCTTGGGCTTCTCTTTGTGCCTTTTTAATTTTCTCTTGTATTGCTTTTCTCTGACACATCACTCTTAACTTTTGAAGTGCTTTAGTATCTAAAGTAGATACATACCACTTGGGTATTTCTATTACCTCATCAAGTGTGACCGCCAAGATATCTTTCTTCATTAATTTATTATTCTTCTTTGGCTGGGAGGCAGATTGGTGTACTACCATTTGTAAGCCTTGAGATTGGATGGATTTTGTAGGTGAGGGTTGAGAAGATGAGGCATCTTGTTGCTTCTATTCTGAGTCCACCAGTTGGTTTTGTAAAGATGTCTCTTGATTTGCCTTGGGTGTATCAACATATTTATCTTCTTTTTCTTTCATGCTTTCATCCTACTTGACTTCTTCACTCTTTTCTTTCTCTTCATCTTTTCTCAATGTTTCATCTGTTTTATTATCTGCTTCTTTGTCTTTTTCAGTAGACACCTCTTGTTGAGTGTCGGTTGCATCCTTCATCTCTGTATCTGTATCTTTTGGAGTATCTGATGCATTTTTATTTTGTTCATTACCTATGTCCTTGGGTATATCATCATCTTTCTTAGATGATTTCTCCTGACTTGATTCAATGTCAATATCTTGTATTAAAATTTTCATGTTGGTCGGTGTATTAACCTCTGCAGTGTCAATAGTTGTATCCTATCTGTTGGTATTTCCCTGTGCAACATTGATATCTTCATCTTTTTGCACTTCTTCTACAGGGTCTTTTCTTGTAGTGTCATTGATAATGTTATCCAACCATGATTCATCATTGATATCATCAATTACGTTACCTTTTATTGTCAAATATTCTTTGGTAAGCTCTTGTTCATTACTCAAGTCAATATGAATTAGACAAGGTAGATTTTGGCTTTCCTCACTTTGAGTTTTGTCAAGAGTAGTGTCGGGCCATACTTCATCTATAACGTCGATATGCTTGGGGCCTGTTGTTTTACTCTCTTCTTTATCCAATTCCACAGATGATTCATCTTGTCTATCTTTGATGATGATGTGTTCCTTCTCCGGGCTAGCTTCCTTAGTGGGATTTTTGAGTATCTTGCACAACTTCTTAATGCTTTCCTGATCAAGATCAACTAGCTTCCCTTTGAGAAATTCGTATGCTCTCATTTTTGGTGAGAACTAATTTTCATACTTCTTCATCATCTCAGTTATTTCTTCCTTCTTTGAATCAGAAGGCATAAGAGTAACAAGTACTCTTTCTCTTATTTCTTTTTCCTGATGTAGTGCAAATGTCCATCTAGCAGATAATCTCTCTGCTAGTTCCTTGGGAACGTCATATTTTGAGAATTGTAGTGGAACATAATGATGTTTGCACATTTTTACAATTATAGCTTCTTCAATCTTGTTTTGATCCTCTGGATCAAACTTTAACCATTTCCTAATGTTAGGATCAGAAATAGACTGTGATTCTGAAATCTTTTTACATATTTCATCAATGGTTGTAGGGACCAACGGTTCTTTTTCTTTTTATATTTCTATATCAACTTCATCCATAGCTGAGTCTTCTAGATCCTCTAGTGTCCTAACCAATTTCCTTCTTTTGGTTTGTTTCTCCTTTGGTGAGATCGATTTTCTCTTGTATTTTCTCACTCTACCTTTCTTTAGTGGTGAAGGAGTTGATTCCTTTGTTGTTTTGCTTCTTGTTCTTGAAGAGGATATTGTTTTTGCTTTCTTAGGTGGAGGAGGAGGTGGAGAATCTTACTGTCTACCCTCTGACTCATTCTTTTCTATCTTTTCACCGATAGGTGACTGTGTTTCGGTTTGTTCCTCCTTATCTTCTGTTTCCAATTCACCTTCTTCAATAACTACAAATTTCTTGGTTAAGATTTTAACCATCTTGTCCTTCTTGTTTACAATTTTCTTGACAGCAAGATCTATCTTGATCTTTGGTTTCGCTTCTTCATAGGTGCCAAATCTTGCTTGCTTGTTGTCAACTAGTTCATTCAATAGTGCCTTGATGCACTCAGTGGCTTGTCCTATTTTGATCTCATATTTTAAATGTGATAGCCAGGATTTCGTAGGTACCACTTCTTGGATATAGGTAAAATTAGTATCTACCATAAAGCATATATCCTCTTTGTATTCTTCTATCAAATTATTAGGTATCCTTGTCCTAGCTTGTAACATTTCCTTAATACTTTTGAATTTTTCATTCATTAGGTCATCAAAATCTATTCCTAATGACTTTATATACTCACATATCTGTATGGTTACAGGTTTTCTTGTATCCCATACTACTTTGCCTATGGAAGGAAAGTATTCTTTAAAGTAAAAGAATATGCACATAATGAGGGAACCAAACTTACAAGTGTTTGTCTTTGAAGATCTTATGGTGTTCATGTTCTCCTCAAGTTGATTCAACAAAATCTCTGCAAGATCCATCTTCTTTCCTTGTTTAATGATCTTGTAAGCTATGCTCATAGTAGTGCTTGCTATGTTATTCAATCTGCTAGCCTGGAAGATCTTGTACCCTACCACACATGCACCAAATTTGAGTTCTTCATCAGTGATAGTATTGACCTTGAGAGCTCTTTTGTCTGAATTTGTACCAGTTAGCTTTTCCTTTTCCTTTAGGGATGGGTGCTTGCGAGCTTATGGTTTTTTGGTTGTAGGATATCTAGTAATTGCATGAATAACATCCTTTTTTATTCATTTTGTTTTATTAAGCCATAAAGTTTGTTTATGCATTCTGCTGAGAACTATCTGTATCCACTCTATTTTGAAAGCTCTGGGAAAGTGTAATGCATTCGCGAGACCTTTCACTTATAGATGCTTGTGCTCTTCTTTTAGGTTTCCAGCATCATCACAAAGTTCCTTATAGGCATTATCTAAGTCTAGATCTCCTAATTCTGAGATCTTGCAATGTATATAGGACCTTACGTCCTCTACCACCAAAACCCTAAGTGAGATTTTGGAGAATGCTCCAGAATCATCAAGTTGTGATGCAATTTCTGGGTGCATCTTGTATTTAGGTTCAACACAAGTACCTCTACTGATAAGATTGATCATGTTCTTCTTATCCTCTTTCAACTTTTCAACTCTTGAAGTAGATGCCATCATGTTCAAAAATTTTGGGTTTTTCATAATTTAAACAGTGCGGTCAGTGAAAGCAGATACTTACTGAATCTCTATGATTTCTCATGAATCCTTTGAGATGTGTTAGAATCTTGCTAAGGTCACACTTCAATTTGCTCTCCAATCACTCTACTTAGCTCTGCTTGGTTTCTCAAAAATCGCGGGTGCGAAATGAGTTCTTCCATCGCGCTTTTTATAACTTTTGTGCCCTAAGTTGTCATTAATTCCCAACAACTTGTCGGTATACAAAGACTGAGTTCGTTGATTGAGACATAAATAACATCTTCAGTGTAGGTGCAAAATTTTGGGGTTGCTAGCATCTTTGGTGACTTCACCGATGATTATCGGTATAGTAGCGACGACAACTTTTGTCGGCTCAAGGATTACCGATGTCTGTCGGTTTACACTTAGCGACTTGGCTTTTGTGTAATGACCGATACATTCTGGTAAGTAGTGTTAGCTATTTTGTGTGTGTTCACTGATGCTAATTTGTATCCAATAACTGATGGTTTTTTTTCAATAATATTACAAGTAACACTATAGTGCATCTTCAATAATGCCAATTTGTCTATATGATCAATATGTGAATGGAACCGATGCATAATATAACTTGTCATAATGCAGTTCCATACTTACTTGTGCAACTTAGTTGGAGATGGTGATGCCACCAGATCCATTGGATGGGGCTTCATCATTTGCATTTCTTGTTCCAACACCTTTAGTATTTGTGGCTTTTACCCACATCTTATTTCTCATCTTCTTGATGTCATCAATGGTGTTTCGATTGGGATAAGTGCTTGTTTCTATCAGTCGGTCTTTGCAATATTTTATCACATGTCTAACCTTATGACAATGTAAACATGCCATACCTAGATTGAACCATCCTCTTGGTTTTCTAGTCCATTTTCTCATACAGTTGGCAGATATATGACCATACCTTCCACATGCTGTGCAATTTACCCATGTGTTGTATTCCCAAACATATGAGTTTCCTACTCTTGTCGGTTTGTAGCCATTATCAGGTTCTTTTGGTGTCCATGCTTTCTTATTCTTTTTCCAGCATTCCTGATATGTATGTCCATTCATTTTGCAGGTAGGATAGTACTTGTCCATGTAGGTTTCCTTCTTTAGATTTATCACCTTTGATCTGCATTCAAATGCCTTGTGTCCTTGCTTGTGACATTTATAACAATTACCAATGAAAGTAGATTGTGATTGAGGAATACCTTTCATTTTGTTTCTGCAAATGTTTGAGGTGTGGCCTGGTTTTCCACAGTGCTTGCATGACAGCTTCTTGGTCCTTGGAGTTTTATAAAAATTCCTTTGATATGATTGATTAGATGATTTTCCATTGTCGGAGTACCCCATTCCTGTGTAGTTATTGACTCTTCTTTGACCATCAAGGAAATCATCCATTCTTTTATTGCTATCTTCAGCTTTCTTGATGAATTCATTGTGCTAATTCTAAATTTTGACTTCATGCTTTAGTTTCTCATTTTCTTCCCTTAGCTCACCGATGATCTGTATTTTTTCAATGAGTTCAGTATTTAATCTATTTGCCTCTTGACTCATAAGAATAATCTGGTTGGTAATCTCATGGTGATGATCAATAAGTCTTTGAATCTTTGACTCTTTTTCTTGTAGCTTCTCTATAATTTTTCTCCTGTCATCAATAGCCAATGTCCTCTTTGATTCAGCTTTTCTTGAATCATTCATGACATCAATCATTTTTACCATCTGAGTCTCTTGACCGATTTGTAGCATCTTGATTTGCTCTGTCAGATGTAGATTAACATCTTGTAGACTTGTGATTTCCTCTATTGATGTGTCTAAAACTTTGCTTGTTGATGATTCTGCTTAGTTGAAGTAATCTCGAATCTCCTCTTCTTGATAATATTTTTCATTAAGCCCAGTTGCCATGATCTTTCTTTCATCAAGCAACTTTCTCATGCTTACTCTCGCCTCTTTATACTACTCATAGTAAATCTAAATTTGCAAGTGCTCATTCTCAATAGTCTTGTCTAGTCTGTACTTTTCCATTACGTTGATATTTTCTCTTAAGTATTTAAGCTTTTTCAAGAAAGAGACTTAGCTCTAATACCAATTGTTGGAATTATTTGAATGATGGACCAAGAGAGGAGGGGTGAATCAATACCTCTAAAAAAATTTATGTGGTTGGCCCATTAACCTTTGAGTCATCAAATTTGTATATTTCTATCTATCTGTTCATCTTTCTATATGTATGTGAAATCATAATATAAGTTCTATACATGTGTAAACATTCAAGAAACATTCATGAAAACAAATAATACATAACACATGATATGATATCGCAGAAAACTCCTGTTAGGAAGAAAAAACTGCGGTGGGGATGTCTACCCACAAAACTTCACTATCTGTAGATAAGAAGGGAGCTGGTAAAGGCTTACAATTGATCACTTCTGATGATCTACCCTATTAAGAGTATTAGAGTGGAGACCTG
>MU226400.1:2514233-2584238 GCA_018584345.1 Thuja plicata | reverse complement strand
AGATTTATCAAAGAACTGTTAAGTCCACCTTCTACAAAAGGATTTTAGTTGTGATGCACTTGTTAGAATGCAACTACAATATAAATGTTGATCTGATAGTGAATGCAATCTCTAATTGCTGATAACAAATCTTGTATAGCTTTCAATGTAAATGTAATCACCTTGAATGATTGAATGATACATTGTCTCTGCTCGTCGGTCCGTGTTCTTGATAACTGCTTTGATCTATTTATGAACTTTGCATGAATTATCTTTTTCTGCTTAGATTCTCTCCATGGCTACTATCATTTATTAATTGATTACCAAGTCTCTTTGTTACAAATGATTGAACATCTATTTATACTAGTTTCTAGCTCTATTCTTGATTCACGCTTTTTGAAATTAACTCTAGATCCAAGGTTTACAACTTGACCTTGATCTCTAGTTAGTTATGTTTTAGATCCATTAGGATGCTTTAAAACATTTAAAATATGCTTTCTTGACCCTCAAGTAAAGATTTAAAACAAATAAAAATTCTATAAATAGAATTACAATGTTTTATCTGACATGTAAAGTTAGATCCACGTTTTGCGGGTTCTGTAATTCACTGTCGGTTCTGATGGTCGGGCTGCTCTGTCAATTCTGTCAGTTTTCTTCTCCATCAATGTTCCTTAATTGAACTCTTCATCGGGTATGCCTTTTCTGCTCCATCAGCGATGTTCTCAAAACTGTATCATTGGTTGTGCTTGTCGTAGGTTTTACTCTTGTCATTGTTCGTCGGGCAAGTCTATACTTAGCATTTTTATGATAGACATTTTTGTCTCATCGGGTATGCTTGTTGTCCATCAGTTATGCCTATACCGATGACCTTTATCATGTTTTTCACTTTAAGTATACTAATGGAAAAACTCAATGTCATCAGTGGTTTGATAGTTTTATGCTTTGTTTTGTGCTTTTTGGTCCAAGATACGCTTGTGATGTCCTAAATGCCAAAAATGGGTTAAAATGTATAATTGGAACCTAGAAAGCTTAGATGGGCATATTTAAGGTGTTTTTAGGTCTAGGAAATGATTGATGTCTTTTTGTAACCCATTCATTAGGTTGGAGAA
This sequence comes from Thuja plicata, assembly GCA_018584345.1. Classification (NCBI taxonomy): domain Eukaryota; kingdom Viridiplantae; phylum Streptophyta; class Pinopsida; order Cupressales; family Cupressaceae; genus Thuja; species Thuja plicata. The sequence continues at coordinate 2,583,150 of MU226400.1, read as the reverse complement.
AAAAATACCAAAAATTGTAAAATATGCAAAATGTTGCTTGAGCAACATTTGTAACTTTCAAATGTTGTTCGACAACATTTGGAAAAAAGTTGTTTTTCCCATAATGGTAGTTAGGGGTCATTTTGGGAATTTTTTTGGGCTCAGGGGACATATTTAAGTTTTTCCAATTGATCATATGAAGGTTGGACCACTTTTGGTTGGATTTTCAGGAAGGTTAGCAGTATTAATTCATTGTATGGATACAGTCTGATAGTTTCAATTTGAAAATCATTGTAAATGGATTGAAATCCTTATTTTGGTGTGTTATAGAGTTACATGAGATTATCTAATTTCTCTATATTTACATTTGGTAGTAATTAGTTGAGTTTTGAGTGTTGTGAATAAATGAATCCTTCTTGGTTTACTTCCTGCAAGTGAGAGGGTTGTCTGTGTAAAAATGGTTACACAATGAATGCCCACCATAGGATCTTGATGGACCATGGAGGAACAGGAGTGGAACCTATGTAAATTCTAATTTCCTTTGTATAGTTTCTCAAAACAAGGTTTATGTATTTTAAAGGCTTTCCCTAGGAAAGACTACCTGTGCTTGACTAGGAGCAAGTAATAGTCAGTGTTTGGATGCAGGGTTGGATGGAACAGAGCTAAAAAATGAGTGGAGAGTGGGGTTTGGAAGTTGGAAAGACCCTATATCTAGTGGTGTTAGTCAATGAATCCATATGATTAATATTTCATTGAATTTGAGACAATTAGCCCTATTTTTAAGGACACTATCACAATCTTCATCAGGATAATGTACAAACAGTTTGGGAACTCCTAACCCTATAAATCTTTAAGGTTGTCAAAAAGTGTATTTGGAATAGAGATCACTTTGGGGGATTCTTTGGGGAATTTTTGAGTTATTAGTGTTTAGGATCCTAGTTAGGGCTATAAGGAATTACTAGCCCTTCAATGAAGCAATTTTGATCTCGATGAAGAAATAAACAAAGAGTGAACCTAGACCTTCAAAAGGAGAGTTAGTTTGATGAAATTGGAATGTTTCCAATCCTACAAAGTGACTAGTGAAAGTTTATGATGTTTTTTGGAATTTACCCTAGTAGGTTCAAAGAGTTGTTCATCCACCTTTTATAAAGAGGCCCTTGGGGATTAGGAGAATGAAACTAAGTGTTTCCTCCTAGGCTAGGGTTGGAAATAAACCATTAGTAGGTCTAGAAAGGGAAATAAGTAGAGTTAGGATGACTCAAGATAGGAACCTCCCTATCATTAAGATTTATTCATTGAGAATCCAAAAGGGGCAGAGAGACATGGTCATCAATAATCCTTCACAATGCCTTGAGTACCTGAAAGCCTCATTTGTTTGAGATTAACAATTCCCTCAAGGGATCGAAAATAGTTATAGCCTTGTGGAAAAAAATTTCATTTTTAAGAAACATCTAAAAATGCTTTTGATTTGAAGTGATGAAACTGAACACCTGTTAGGAACTCTTAAACCTTTTGATTGGTTTGAACGAATAAACAGTTTGATTTGAAGCGATGAAACTAATTATCGTTAATATATTTTATTAAGAAGAAAATTGGCTTGATTTGAAGCGATGAAGCCAATTTGATGAATGTATCTGGTTTCAATAATGAACAACTCGTATGAGATCGATCTTGTCTGGTTTTGAGTGTATTCATCATTGTATAAGACCATTGATTAGGTTGCCTTTGATTTAAGATGATATCAACTTGATTTGATACGATGAAGCTGAGATTCCCCAAGTGATGGGGTCTTGATTGAGGATGTGATCACTGGAATGTTGGTGTCCTGATCCTGTCCCCTTGAGAGAAAAATTAAAATATGGCTAGGTGCCCCAGTGATCAGAAGCAATTCAATTGATAAGATGATGCAAGAAGAAGTTGATTTGATTAGAAAGAGGTCCCAAGCGGTTAGGAATTTTTTTTTACTTAATGGGAGGTCTTGTTGACCAGATTTGACCAAAATTATGATATATAGATTTCTTAGAAGTAAAGTATGAGATATTTCCATTGGTTTAGAGTCCAAACAGACTTATAGTGCAAGCGGTCAGCTGCAGTTGGCTGAAAAAGTCAAATATAAAAATGACAAGTAAAAATATTTCAGATTTCAATTTTGATCCTGAAAATGGGATCAAGACAGATGAATTAGCCAGTGGTATAATTTTCATTTCAATCAATGCACAACTGACCATTTGGAAAAATGAAGATTGACTAATGGGAGCCTCAGATCCTTCACATTAGAGAGAGATATTGATATTATGCAGATTCAACACCATGCAGATGCAATGCAAAAATACCATGAATGAAACCTAAGGTGTAGTCACCGAACCTTTAGCTTTGAAATTTTTCATCATCGAGCATTTTTTGAACATCAGAGTCGATACAATCCTTACTAGCTCCACTGCGACCATAAGAATATGAATATGAATTTCATTGGATAAACTATGAGAAACTAACGTAAGCATTAGGGCACAAAAGCTAAGATGACCTGAATGTTGTTTCTAGTTGATGTTGTAAGAGTACACCAGTATCAAGGCATTCAAAGCCAAGATAACCATGAATGCGATCTTACATAAACAAGCAAAGCAATATCAGTCAAGGAGATAGTTCTGACCTCACCTTGGCATGCAAGTAAACAAGATCGAGGGATGTGAGGTTTTTTTGCCTTAGTGTAGGAGCTCTTATCACATACACCTAGTTTATTTGACGTTGTTGGATCATCGGGACTACACCAACAAGAAAGAGACAGAAAATATTGAAGTAAAATTAACAAGAAAAGAAAACATACAAAGAGAAGTTCAACATACTTCAACCAGTTTTCAAAGTTTTCAGATGTGTACATGTATGAGGTGTTGAGAAACATCATTGTACTTGTGAGTGCATTGTGTTTGATTGCTATCAATCTATTGTTTATAGTTGTTATCCATTATGTGTTAAGAAAGACACATGTTTCCAAGGATAGTGTTAAAAAAAAATTTGATTACGGTGTTGAGAAACACCTATTGTGTCAGTAGCGAGATGTCCTTTAGAAATGACAAGATTACTGACTCTTGTATAAGCCAAAGATGCGATCAAATTTGGGGACCTATGCACCATAGTAACAAAATTTGATTGAAGATAACTGAATTGACTCATACTTCCAGGACAAAGTCGATTCGATTAACCCCAAACTATGATTCTGGATTAGTTTCAAGCCAAGGGGGTTCTTAGAAGAACCAAACTGTCACGAAAGTGACTGAAAGATTATGTACAAAATGAAGCAAAGGATTTCCAAGACTAAGCATTGATAGATGGAGGGTTGAGTACAAGAGGTGCATGTTTACAAGATTTTCACCTACTTGTCATAGATTCTATTTTTTCTACCAGGGTGCTTGTTTACCAAGTTTTCACCAAGGCACTTTATCTTCTTTTTCAAAATTTTTGTATTTTTCCTTTTTGATTGATGCAGCAATAGTTCTTGGCTTCTTTGGGGGTGGTGCATCAGACTCTGTTTATTCGGAGTCACTCACTTTTTCACCTTCACAAATGGGTGAATGTCCCTTGGTGGCTTAGTATTGTTATGTTTCTTCTTCATTGACCAACAACTTTTTCTTAAGTGTCTTTACCATTTTATCCTTCTTTCTGTCAATTTTATTTACTACTAGGCCGATCTTTATTCTTGCCTTAGCCTCTTCATAGGTTCCAAATCTTGGTAATGTTTTGTCTAATGGTTCATTTAATAATTATCCAATAGAATTGGTGGCTTGATCTATGTTGATATCATAGTCAAGTGGGGCTAACCATGTTGTCCTTGATACAACTGGTTTGATCAAAGTTGTATCGGTGTCCACCATGAAACAAATATCAGCCTTATATTTTTCTACTAGTTATTATGTTATCCTCACCCTTTTCTGAATTCTATCCTTGAATCTAGTGAAATATTCATCCATGACTGATGTAAAGTTGTCACCTAGTGACTTAATGAATTCACTGATCTGAATTGTCACTGGTTGGTTAGTGTCCCAATTGACATTATCGAAACATGGGAAAATGTCATGAAAGTAGAAAAATATGCATATTAGGAGTGAACCAAACTTACATGAGTTATATTTCTCTAATCCAATGGTCCTCATGTTCTCCTCCAATTAATTCAGTAGAAGCTCAAACAGATCCAAATCCAATCCCTTCTTTACAATCTTGTGAATAATGTCTACTGCTCCGCATGCAATACTATTCATTCTGCTGGATTGGAATATTTTGTATCCTAGCACACATGCACCAAATTTTAGCTTTTGATCTTTGATGGAATTTACCTTCAACCCTCTGCCATCCCATTTTGCACCTGTCATCTTCTCAATTTCGGGAAGAGGAGGGTGTTTGAGTGCCTTGGCCTTGTAGTTTATTAGATAACGAGTCACTGGATGTATCACATCCCTAGTGATTTGTTTTGGCTCGTCCAACCACATCTTTTGGTCATGCACTCTACTCGGTACTATCCTGACCCACTCGGTTTTACACTCCTTTGGGAACATTAGGTCATTTTCCAGCCCTTTCACCTTGATATGTTTATGTTCATCTTTTATGGTTCCGTCCGTGCAAAGCTTCTTGTAAGCTTTCTCAACTTCCATATCTCCGATTTCTGCAACTTTGCAGTGGATATACGCTCAGACATCCTCAATAATAAAAAACCTAGGTAGTATGCCTGAAAATGCACCAGCATTGTTAGGTTGTGAAGCAACCTCTAGACAAAAGTTGTATTTAGGTTCTTCATAAGTGGTGTTCTTGATTAGGTTAAATTTTTTATCCTTGGCGTTCTTGATCTTGGAAATGCAAGATGTGGTTGCCATGGTTTCTAAAAATTAGGGATTTTCCCATAAATAACTGTGAGCTTAGTGAGTCTTTAGTTACTCACTTGTCCTATTATAGATGTTGTTGATCTATTTGACTGTCATGAATCTGTTGTGAGTTGCTTCCACAATCTAGTTGTTGTTCTCCACTCTGTGCTCTTCTTCACTCTGCTTCTTTACTCTTAATTGCATGGTGAGTGAATGAGCTATTCCATCACCTTTTTATAGATGATGCCCTAAGTGGCACATTTAATTCTTTACCCACTTCTCAGTTTTTGAAGATGGTGTCGCTCGGGTATCACACAAACTTCCAGCTCGGGGTAAGTGACAACTCACTTTACCTTTCACATGTTTACTGACAGTGCTCGGTAAGTGGCAAAGACTTCAATGTATTTTACATGATTACCGACGCGTCTAAGTTTACATTGTTAACTTGGCTTTCATATGTACACCGATGATTCTCGGTATGTATTGACCAACGCGGTTGTATTCACAAAATCATAAAAAGTAATACCATAGTGCATCTTTAATCATGCAAGTTTGGCATTTTATCAATGTATAATGGAACTGATGTAAGATATAACTTGGTATAGTGTAGTTCCATACTTACTTGTTTTTCTTAGGTGGGGGTGGTTATGCCACCAGATCCATTGAATAAGGTGTCACCAATTGTATTGCTAACATAAAAAAATATGAGAAACCCTAAACACTAAATTGTTATGCCACCAGATCCTCTACATTTTGTTTCTCATATTTTTGATGTTTTCAATGGTGTTGCCATTGGAAAAATTTCTTGTCTCTGTCATCCGATCTCTGTAGTATTTGCTTAGATTACCGACCCTATGATAGTGTAAGCATGCCATTCTAGGGTTAGTCCAGCTTCTAGACCTTCTTATCCATTTTTCATGCAGTTTGCAGCTATGTGTCCATATCTACCACATGTTGTGCAGTTTATCCATGTTTTTTAATCCCAAATATATGAGTTACCAACTCTTTTTGGTTTCTAAGAATTTTCTTGTTCTTTTTGTTTCCATGCTTGCTTTTTCTTCTACCTGCATTCAAGAAATGTATGCCCATGCATTTTGCAAGTGGAACAACATTTTCCATGTAGGTTTCCTTCTTTGGTTGTTTCACCTTATATATACATTCATATGCTTTATGTACTTTCTTGTTACAGTTATAATAGTTTCCAATAAATGTAGAAGGGGATTTAGGAGTACCTCTAATTTTGCTTCTACAAATATTTGATGTGTGGCCTAGTTTTCCACAGTGATTGAATGACTGCTTCCTTGGCCTTTGATTTGTGTAGACATCTTTTTTATCATCTTGGTATGGTGATTCTCCATGCTTGGTATACCCTAATCTAGTATTTTTGTTGACTCCTCTTTTTCCATACAGAAAATCATCCATTCTTTTTGTACTCTCTTCAGCTTTCTTGATCATATCATTGCATTGTCATTGAATTATTACGTCATTCTTCAGTCTTTCCTTTTCTTCTCTTAGCTCACCAATAGCTTCCAATTTTCCATTAAGTTTTGTGTTCATTCAGTTTTCCTCCTGACTCATAAGAATAATCAGATTGGTGATCTCATGATGATGTTCAGTAAGTCTTTGTATTTCTGATTCTCTCTTTTAACTTTTCAGTGATCTTCCTCCTGTCATCAATAGCTAATGTTCTTTCTTTCTCAACTTGTCTATCATTATTAATAACCTCAATCATCCTTATCATCTGTGTCTCTTGACCAATTTGCAGTGATTTCACTTGTCCAACCAGATGTTGATTGATTTCATTCATACTTGTAATGCTTCCTTCAGATGTTTCTGATGTATTGCTAGATATAGATATCGTTTACTCAAATAAATCAAGTATCTCTTCTTCATGATAGTTTGTTTCATTACAACAAGATTCCATAACCTTTCCTTCTTTCAGTAGCTCTCTCATCTTGAATCTAGCTTCTTTATATTGCTCATAGAATATTTGTATCTCCAACTTCTGATTCTCAATACTCTTGTCTAGCTTATACCTTTCCATTGTATGACCTTTTCTCTCAAGTCTTTAAAATTTTCCAAATAAGAGATCTATCTCTGATACCAATTGTTGGAATAATGGAAAGGTGTGTACTGAGAGGGGAGGGGTGAATCAGTACCCTTAAAACTTTTATCACTTAACCTTGATCCTTTTAGTAATCAATTCCCTGCATTACCAACCATATATGCTATTCTATATTTATGCATGTAATATCAATTCATAAACTTAATTTTTATTTAAACATTCATAGGAACATTCATGAAATGTAATGACACGTGACACAAGATTTGGTAATGCAGAAAACCCCCATTAGAAGGTAAAAAATGCAGTGGGGATGAAACCCACAAAAATTCACTATCTATAGAATGGAAGGGGCATATTAAGGCTTACAAGTTTGATCACTTTTGATGATCTTACCCTATTAGGAGTAACATGTTTAGACTGGTTAAGGTCTACTATGTTAAGAGCCTTAGCAATACTATTTAGTGTGCACTCGGTTAAGAGGTTTACAAAAGGATTGTTAAATCCACCTTCTCAAAGGATTTCTTCTATTTTCTACACTTGTTAGAATGTAGTCAAAAATACTTATTGACCTGAGTATATGAAATCTATAATTGCTGAGTATAGATCCATCAAGTTCACAATATGATTTATCACCTATAGTGATTGATCAATACCTCTGTTCTTCTCGGTAGCCTTGGATATTTTTCTTTATAACTGATTCCATCTTTTATTGTCCCTCTACATAAAACTCTATCTATGATCCATAGATGTGCTCCTCGGCTACAATCATCATCAAATCATCTTGTTCTGATTGATTACACATCTATTTATACATTGAATTTGACCTAAATAAGTTTCACGCTTTACAATGGTAACTCTATGATCAAAGGTTTACAACTTGACCTTGATCTCCTAGTTTGCATGTTTTCAATCAGTTAGACTGATTAAAATAATTACAATTACTTTACTTGTCCCTCAAGAAATGGATTTAAAGCTAAGTTTAAGATAAATATAAAACTTAAGTTTTTTATCTGATGTGTAAGTCAGATCCACATTTCTCAGAATAAAATTGTCTCTCAGTAGACTAGTGCTCAGGTTTCTCTGTAGACTGCTTGTTAGTGTTCATTGTAAACTTGTCTGTCGGGTTCCTCTATTGTCTTCTCTATTGCATTACACTCTAAAAATTTTTCAGGTTCCTCTATGAATTATGTTGTCATTTTACCGAGTGATCTATCTGTTGGGTTCCTCTTTCGGGTTCCTCTATACTTAACATTTTTGGCAACCTCTGTTAACTGCTTTGTCGGGTTGCACTATAAACCAGTCTTTCGGTGATCATGTACCGATGGTTCAAAAATTGTTTCCTTTGCATACTAATGGAAAAAATATGATCATCGACTCTATGATATTCATCTGTGTTAATCCTTCATAGAGAAACCCTCAGAGATGGGAGTTCTATTTCTATTGGTAATATTGCTTCTGCTCCATAGACAAGATAAAAGGGGGTTTCCCCAATAGGTGTTTTGATACTTGTTCTATATGTCCATAGTGCGGGATTGATCTATAGATGTCAATCCCATCCATATTTTTTCATAGTATGGTGCAAGATTTTCAAAAAAAAATTATTGGAGGCCTCAGCCTGTCCATTACCTTGCAGATAATAAATGGAAGAGTAGTGTTGTTTCATCTTTAACTTTTCACAAAGTTCATCTTTTTGAACTGCCCTCCATTGTCAGTTACAATGGATGATGGAATGCTATATCTACATATAATATGATTCAAAATAAATAGGCCCACCTGCTGGCCTATAGCTTTGATTAGTGGGACCACCTCTACCCACTTTTTGAAATACTTGGTGGTGGTGATGATGATTTTTTTCCCATTAGAATAACATGGGTGTATTGAACTGATGAGGTAAAATGCCCATTGTTGGAAGGGCCAATGTTTGATAAAGGGAATCAGTTCCCTTTCTGGAGCATGTATAATATTTCCATGCAATTGGCATTTCTTACATGTTTTTGCATATCTTACTGCCTCTTTTTCCATATCTGGTCAGCAGTACCCCGCTCTTAGCAATTTTTGGGCCAGAGTCAGGCCATTAGAATGAGAACCACAAATACCATCATGGACCTAAGCCAATGCACATTTAGACTCCTATTTTTATATAAACCTATGAAAAGTACAATCTATTCATCATCTATAAATATTTCCAACTATGAGAACATACCGTGAGGCATTTTAGATAAGGTGTTACCATTCATTGCGGGTAAGTGCATCAAGGATGACCTGATGGTGGAGGTAGACATAGACATGTTTGTATTGGGAAGAATCTTTTCCTATGATACAAAAATCTTGTGGGAGTCAGGGGAGTTGTAGGCAGGGAAATGAAGTTCTTCCACTAGGAACTTATAGCAGAAGTCTTCCTCTTGTGGTTGTGAGGATGCTAATGTAGCCATGGCATCAACTGTTGTATTCTATGTCCTCGAGACCTGTTGAAATGTGATGTATGTAAAGTATTTCTTAAATTAATCAACCATTCTCTTATAAGGCATGAGTTTATCATCCTTAGTTTGATAGACATCGTTAGTTTGGTTGATGATGAGCTGGAAGTCCCCATAGATGTGTAGCTCTGATATGTTCCATTCAACTTCCAGTTTGATTCCATTAACCAAGGCTTCATATTCAGCAATGTTATTTGTATAAGGGAACAAAATCTTGTACACCTTTGGTATGGAATAGCTTTGATATTTTATGAAGAAGAAACCTGCACCTAAACCCAATTCTGTAAAAGATCCATCAAAGAACATTTTCCATGACTTGTGCGTTATGTGCAAAATAGAACTGTTTGGAAATTTAGCATTGATTGGGGGATTATCTTGTAATGGAGCGTCAACCAATTGATCTAAAATGGATTTTCCCTTAATTTCCTTATACTCAATGTATTCAATGTAAAACTCACTAAGGAGCATGACCCAATTAGCTAGTCTTCCAATCAAAGTTGTCTTGCATAAAAGATATTTCAGTGGATCAATCTTTGAAACCAGTTTTGTGGAATGTGCCAACATATAATGTCTCAGTTTATGAGATGCAAATACAACTATGAGAGAAGCTTTCTCTATCACTAAATAGTTCATCTCATAAGAGACCAATGTTCTACTGATGTAGTAGATGGATTTCTCTTTCTTAGCTTCATCTTCCTGTACCAGAAGTACCCCTAGTGATGTCGTGGTAGAAATATACAAGATTAATGGTTTTTCTGGCATAAGAGGCATCAATACCAGTGGTTTAGTCATGTATGCTTTGATTTGATCAAAGTTATTTTTGCATTCTTCATCCCATTCATATATGACTCCCTTACGCAGTGTTTTTGTGAATGGTTGGGTTTTGTTTGCTAACTGTGAGATAAATCTCCTAATGGATTGAGTTCTTCCTTGCAGTGTCCTCATCTCACTAATATTTTTAGGTGGCAACATATCTAGGATTTCTTTCACCTTTTCAAGATCTAATTTAATCCATTTTGCTGAAACAATGTAACCCAATAACTTTTCAGAGGTTACCCCAAATGCACACTTCTTTGGGTTTAGTCGAAGCTTGAACTACTCCATTCTGTCAAGAATTTAACCCAAGTCTTCCAGGTGCATGGATATTTCCATAGTTTTAACCAGCGTTTCATCCACATAATCTTCCATGTTTTTTTGCATCATGTCTTGGAAGATTGTTGTGACAGCCCTTTGATAAGTAGCTCCTACATTTTTGAGTCTGAAGGGCATAACGTTCTAGCAGAAGGTACCCCAAGAACATGTGAAAGTTGTCTTTTCCTAATCTTCTAGAGCAATCCTACTCTGGTTATATCTAGAGAATCCATCCATGAGGGAGTGCATTTCATACCCAGTTTTCATGTCCACAATCATATCAATGTTGGGCAAAATAAATTCATCCTTTAGACAAGTCTTGTTCAGGTCCCTGATGTTTGTACAGACTCAGATAGATTTTTCTGGTTTGGATATGGGTACAATGTTTGAAATCCACTTGGAATAATCAATAGCTCGAATGAATCTAGATTTTAGTGACTTTTCCCGTTCAGCCTTAATCAACAGAGCAATGTGAGAATGCATTTTTTGGAGCTTCTATTTTACTAGTTTGATCCTGGTGTGATAGAGAGATGGTGCATGGTCATATCTGGATCCAAACCAGGCATGTCTGAGTAGCTCCATGCAAAGTTGATTTTCTTCTCTTTAAAAAATTTAGTGAATTTTTTAACTCTATTGTTGATAAAGATTATGCCACATGGATGACGTGTGGGTATTCTTCTATTCCAATGTTTATAGGTTGCGTTGGTTCACTCAATAATGACAAATTTTCCTGGAAGTGACTAGGAAGGATATCAAGTGTTCCATCCTTTGGCACCTCAGAGAGCTTTTTACCATTATTTTGACTATTTTATGTTCTGAAACCGTCACAATGTGGTTTTCACCTTCAAAAATCTTTTTATTTTTCATTTTAATTTTATGACTAAGGTACGTGATATCTGTTTCAATCGTATTCATGCCAGGTTCACTGGTGGAAGAAGTGATAGGTTCAACAACATTGAGGTAGCATGATAATGCATACTCATTGGGGAATGTAAGGATGTTTAACGGTTGTGTTTGCAAACACCAGTCAATTAGTTCAAGATGTAGGAGGGGTAATGAATTGATAGGTTTGAGGGTAATACTCATTGTATGTTCATCATAAACCTAGACTATCACATAGAGACCTCAATTAGTACCATGTATAGATGTGTTTAAATCAACAAGAGCCTAATGGAATCATCAAAGCCCATGTCAGGGATTAGAGGATCTAACTTGTCAGACTTAGACCCTAAACCTTCACCTACCTCAAGCAGAGTTACGTATTATTATATAGTATCCACCTCCTTGTCTTGAGTCCCTTCCAAAAACTATCAAACTCGTACTTGTGAGAGTCTGTTTCAACATAATCAACCATATCTTGGACATGAGTGAAGTCCACTTGTTGCCCCCAGTTTGGATGAGTTCTCTCTAAAAACTCTGCTATGGTTAGATTCCCTTCTTATATATCTGGATCTTGTTCAGATGTAGTAGTCTCTGACTAATCAAAAGAAATTGGTAATTACTCTAGAACACGCTCTTCAGTAGCATTGACCTAGGGTGTTTCTTCTTCAAAGAGAAGAGCCAGGATATTGGGAGGGATAGGACAAGGATAAAAATATTCCTCATCAGACTCATTAGAATCATCCCACTTGCAAGTGGGTGTGTCAGTGCTTTTTTCTGTTGTGTTCTATTCTTCTTCATCTAGATGAACCTGATGTTTCTTTCCTTTATCTAGGTGATTCTTTTCTCTTTGTGCTTTCCTTGATAAGAACCCTAGGCCAGTTGTTTCCCTAGGTCATTTGAATTCAATAGAGATTGGTTCCTGGAGTCAATTCTAATTACAACCAATGGGTCCCTTTCTTGAATAACCCATTTTTTGAGCCAGCTCATACCCCACTACAGATGTTTCTATGGATATTTCATATTGTTTTATCTCATTTTTTTAGGCTCTTTATATAGCCAATCTAGAATTGCTTGTTCTTCTTTTTCAGCCTCTAATGGTATGTTGGCTTTAACAAAGTTATCATCAAATATTGCTCGAGATGTTGTTGGTTTCATCTCCTTCAAAGGTCTCCCATAAGACGTAGGTGATGTGGGAAGAGATGTGATTAATAGTACAAGTTCCACTATATATCCACCCATACTAGTGTCCTTTATCTTCAAATTCTTTTCCATTTCTTTTAGTAAGTCACTGGTTGACTCTGAAGTTGAAGCCTCTCTGTTATGGGGTATGAGAGTGTCTACTGCATGATGCAGTACATTACATGTGTACCTAATCTATCCAGGAATGCTGACTTTGACATTGTTGAATGAAAAATTGATGCACTGATGGTAGGTGGATGGGACAACTTGCATTTCATGTATCCAGGGTCTTCCCAACAAGATGTTTTAAGCCAATGGAATTTTTAATACCAAGAAAGTGACATCCCTCTCCATGGGACCCACTCAGATGGGAAGAGTTACGAGACCTTTGGAAGATCTCTCTTGTTCATCATATGCCTTTATAGTAATTTTCTTCTTTGGATCAATGGCATATTGTGAAAATCCTAATTGTTCAATCAATTTGTAGGTGTAGATGTTCAACCCTATGCCTCTATCTATCAAGGCTCATTTGACACGGTTTTTATGAATCATGACTTCAATATGATAAAATCAGAATAAAAATATATTCTAAGCTAACCAACCTAGACTCATTACCTTATAGTAGGCAGGAGTTTGAATCTTTCTCTCAGTTCATCTCAAGAAACAATGAATACACCATGTCCTAAATGAAAGATTCTAAAGAAAGCTAAATGATTACTCTACATGATATGAAAATACAATTTTCTTATTCATCCAAGCTAATTATGAGTTCATTTTAACAAGCACAAAATGAAATGTTTTGGATAGATTTTAAAACCCAAAATCAAATGTTCTCTAATATTATAGGATTTGCATGCTTAAGAAAAGTAAACTAATGTTTAAGAAAGCCAAACAAATTGAAAGATAAGAATTAAAGAAATCTAGAATGTAAAAACCGTATAATAACAATAATAAAAACTCGAATCCTTTGTGAAGGAAATTAGACTCTCTTTTATAGAAATTTGTCTCAAATTGACGGTCAAGATCGAAAGAAAAGAGTGGCTCATATTCGATTGAAGAAGCACAATCCATGTGCAAAGATGATGATTGGTCAAAAGAGTCAGTTGTTTGAACTGACTGATCAATCATTTTGGAAACTCCCATATTCAGTTCTTAGTTAACTGAAATGTTTCCAAAATGAGATATAGACTAGAATAAGTTAACTTAACTAAACAAGATTTTTTCCAATTCGAGAACCAGTTAATCGAAATTGATGACATAATATGCATTTTTAAATATTAAAAGATTCTAAATGCATTTTAAATTCAATTTTATTAATTTAATTCCTTTTTTGGATTTTATTGACAACTTAGTAATTTATTTAATTAATATATTAGCATATTAATTAAATAATTAATATAAGGTTTATTTTCCAATGTAATGCGATTCTAGGAATTAATTAATTAATCAAGTGCGACGATTGATTAGGACCTAGGGTTAAGGTTAGACCAGATTGAAATTGATGAATCACCTATTTGATTTAGGACTTAGGAATAATAAAGATTAGGGTTTCTTGATAAACAATTGAGATTAGGGGTCAAGGGTTTAGATGACCATTTTTTGTTCATTACACATGGTACATGTTCAAAGCACTTGTTTGCTAAGTTTTCACTATTGGACGAAATTATTTCTCTTTATTCTTTTTTTTTTGTGTTACCAAGACGCTTTTTTTCTAGGTTTTCATCACGACAACTTTTTTTCTTTTTCATTTTTTTTATTTGTTATTTTTGTTGACTTTTTGGAAATATGGATGCATGATATGACATGGATGAAGGACTCAAGTGCCTTAATCTAATGATGGTTCTCTTGAAAGGTATGTAATAATGGACCATGGCTATGATAGTAAGCTCATAGACATTGGTAGAGTAATAAAAAAAGGATATGAAATGGATGATTGAATAAAAATGGATAAGGATTATGACAAGGATTGGATGGGCATAAGAAAAGGCTATAAAATGGGTGTTGGATAATCAAGGGAATGTAGGTAGGATTTCTTTGGAGTGGGAGGGAATGTGGGAAAGAACTGTTAGGAATAAGGTGTCTCAACCTTGGATAATTCCTATTCTTATTATTTGTTTCGTAAAATGTATTTATTGCAAATAATATAATTAAGTGTGAGTGTACATGTCTAGTTGGCATGTTGATGTGTCACTCCACTTGATGTGTCGGTATCTTGAATTGTGTGTAAGGAGATCATGGCTGAAATGGTTATGATGGATTCCTATGACACGTAAGAGTTATTTCAAACAGATTCAATGATGGGTGAGCACACACCTTTAGGGGTGATGGAGTGATGGAGGAAAGGGATATTTTGGATTTCAAAGGCTTAATTGAGGAATGAATATGGATTTTGGGACATAAGGACCCCAAATGGATTTGGAAGATGGAAGGCATTTATATGGAGGGATGGCAATTTTTAATGCCAACTTTGATTTCACTTTAGGATATTGTCCTTCAAGAAGCTTCTTAGGAATCCCCATGGTTTTTTATTTTTCATTCTTTTGTGGGTCCTTGGAATGCATTGCTTGCACAAGGGATTTAGGAACCCATATTGCTTTTGATGTTTTATTTTTCTAAATGGGCCTTTGTGGCCTTTTGGACATTTCTTTTTCTTTTTGAATGATTTTTTTCTTTTTTGTACATGTTAATTAGACTAGACATGTTGATCCTTGATAGCATGTGGATTACTTGAATTATGGACTTTATGTTTGATAGTCCTTAAAGGATCAGAAGTTTCCATTAGTATATAAGCAGACAGTTTTGGTTGGTCAGTTATGATCACCAAGTAAAAACACTCACCGAGCGCAGTGATCACCGAGATGTTTTTAACACTGAGCAATAACACAATCACCGAGCAGTATATCAACCAAGTGACATCACCAAGAAAAATTCTATGAAGACATCACCGAGCACTAGTCTATGAAGACATCACAGAGCACCAGTCTATGAAAATATCATTGAGAACCATTCTACACTGAGAGACAACATTTCGCCAAAAAAGTGGATCTCACCTATACGTCAGCTAAAGCACTTTAATCTTTAAAACAATTTTTTTCTTAGCTGGATAACCATTTTTTTGTGGATCAAGAAAAGAATTAAATGTGGATGGAATTAGTTAACTGATTGTATTCATGCAAACTAGGAGATCAAGGTTAAGATTTAAACCCTTGATCTTAAAGTTTTTCAAGAAAAGCGTGAAACCTAATTAGGTCAAATATTTTTTATATAGATGTAATAATCAATCAAGAATGACATGATTGTAGCCGCCAAGGATATCTATGGATCAGACAAAGAGTTTCATGCACAAGGATAGATAAAGGAGAATTCAGTTTATAAAGAACTACATACAAGGCTACCGAGAAGAACAGAGGTATTATCCATCACAATGAGGTGATATATTTTATGTACTTAATAGATCTATAATCAGAAATTTTAGATTGCAGCAATCAGGTCATATATTTTGTGACTCTCTAAAAATTGTAGTAAACAACAAAATCATTTCACAAGGTGGACTTAAATGTATTTTTGTAAATCTCTTAACCGAGTGCACACATACATTGTGTTGCTAAAATCTCTTAACCGGGTAGACTTAACAAGTCTAACATGTTACTCCTAACAAGGTAAGATCATCATAAGTGATCACAAATTGTAGCCCTAACAGGCACCTTCCATTCCGTAGATAGTGAAAATTTGTGGGTTTCATCCCCATCACGGTTTTTACCTTCTAACAAGGGTTTATGCATTATCAAATACTTGTGTCATTTGTAAATGAGTTTCATGAATGTTGCAATGTTTACTTGAATTTACATTTATTCTATGATATTACATGTATGAAGTAGAAAAGATACAATGGTCGGCTATGCAAGTAATAAGTACTAAGGTTTAATTTGTAAAATTTTTTAAGGGTATTGATTCACCCCTCCCTACTCAGTACACACCCTTCCATTATTCCAACAATTGGTATCAGAGCTAGTTCTCTTATTTGGAAAATTTTAATTACTTGAGAGAAAAGATCTTACAATGGAAAGGTATAAGCTTGATAAAAATATTGAGAATCAGAAGTTGCAAATATAGATTTTCTTTGAGCAATACAAAGAGGCAAGAAACAAACTAAAAGAGTTATTGGCTAAAAGAAAAGTCATGGCATCTTGCTACAATGAAACTGACTATCATGAAAAAGAGATACCTGACCTATTTGATTCATCTGGATCTAGATCTGGTAGTATATCTGACACATTTGAAGGAACCATTGTAGATCTAAATGAAATTAATCAACATTTGAATGAACAAGTAAAATTACTACAGAATGGTCAAGAGACACAGATGGTAAGAATGATTGATGTTATAAATAATGCAAGACAAGATAAACAAGAAAGAACTTTGGCTATTGATGATAGGAGAAAGATTATTGAAAAGCTGCAAGAGAAAGAATCTGAGATATAGAGACTTACTGAACATCACCTTGAGATCACCAATCAAATAGTTCTTATGAGTCATGAGGCCAACCAAGTGCACATGGAACTTGCTAGAAAATTGGAAGTTATTGGTGAACTAAAAGAAGAAAATGAGAAACTAAAGCATGAAGTTAAGATTCAACAACAACATAATGATATGATCAAGAAAGATGATTAAAGTATAGAAAGAATGGATGAATTTCTAAATGGACAAAGAAGACTCAATAATAATACTGGTTTAGGGCATACCAAGCATGGAGAATCATTAAACCGAGATGATCAAAGGAATGTCTACAAAAATCCAAGACCAAAGAAGCGTTCATCTAATCACTATGGAAAACCAGGCCACACATCAAATGTTTGCAACAGAAAAGCAAAAGGTATTCCTAAAACTACTTCTACATTCATAGGTAATTATTATAACTGTAACAAGCATGGACAGAAAGAACATGAATGCAAATCTAAGTTGAAAAAAACAAAGAAGAAATCTTACATGGAAAAACATTGTCCCACTTGAAACATGCATGGCCACACATTTCATGAATGTAGAAAAAAGATAAAGCACGTCTGGAAACCTAAAGAACAAGAAAATGCATATCAACCAAGAAGAGTCGATAATACATATGTTTGGGATTACAACACTTAGGTAAATTGCACAACATGTGGTAGATATGGACATATAGCTGCTAACTGTATGAGGAAATGGATAAGAAGATCTAGATATTGGACTAACCCTGGAATGGCATGCTTACACTGTCATAAGGTCGGTCACTTAAGTAAGGACTGTAGAGACCGAGTGATAGAGTCAAGCACTTTTGCAAATGAAAAAACTATTGAAGAAATCATGAGAATGAGAAATCAAATGTGGAGGAAATCTTCAAACAATGATAATGCTAGACCAATCACTATAGTTGGTGACACCTCATCCAATGGATTAGGTGATTCCACCACCCCCACCTAAGAAATACAAGTAAGTATGGAATTTCACTCTATGAATATGTATTTTACATCAATTCTTATATTCATTGAGAATATGCAAAATTATCATGAATGAAGATGCACTATGGTATTGCATATTATGTTTTGTGAATCTAGTCTGGTCGGTCAATATGAACCGGGCAAAAACTGCATGTCGGTGAACATATGAAAGACAACCAAGTTGATACTATGCACCAAGAATTGTATACTCACCAAACTAAAGAATTTGGTGTGTTGATCGAGAATCTCTTTTTTGTTGACCGAGTGATAGGTGAAGCATTTAATGCATCACATAGGGTATTTTTGTATAAAAGGGCAATGTGAAATCATTCATTCACCCAACGTTAAAAAGATAATTACAGAGTGAAGAAGAGAGATTCAAAGTGACTACATTTCAGAGCAATTCATGACACTTTCAAAGCTACTCCAACAAATTTCAAGCATTCACAACAAACATCCAATGAGTATCTAGACTCACTAAGTTAACAAGTTATTTGTGAAGAAGCCCTAAATTAACGAACAATGGAATCCACTTCACAAACCTTGAAGATTAAGATGGCAAAGAACAACAAGGTAGTTTTAATAAAGAACTCAACCTGTGAGGAACCTAACTACAAATTTTTCCCTGAGGTTTCTACTCAACCCGATGAAAAAGGAGTATTTTTGAGTACCTGACCTAGGGTTTTACTAGTTGAAGACATCTATGCATACATCCACTGCAAAGTTGTAGAGATTGGAGACTTTGAGCTTGAGGAATCTTATCATAAGCTATGCAAGGATGGTAACCTAAGGGATGAGTACAAGCACATTGAAGTCAAAGGGTTAACCAATGCCCCATTGTTCCCAAAAGATTTCAAAATGGAATGGATTTGCATTGTGCTCAGTTGAGTGCATGACGGAAAGATGTGTTTAGATGAACCCAAGTCAATCACAAAGGATTTGATTCACGCAATGACTGGATACCCGATAACTAAGAAAGAAAAATCTGTAAGACACCCTGGACACCCCGAGATTGAAAAGGTAACTGGAGCCGAGTGGGATGGCAGAGGTCTGAAAATCAACTCAATTACCAACCCTAAAATGAAATTTGGTGTGTATATGATTGGATATAAAAACTTTCAAGAAAGAAGATTGAACAACATTGCTTATGGAGCAGTTGACACTACATACAAAATAGTGAAGAAGGGACTGCAACTTGATCTAGCTGAGCTACTACTAAAACAACTTCAAGAGAACATGAGAACAATTAAATCAGCCTGATCTAATACAAGTTAGTTTGGTTCCCTACTGATGTGCACATTATTTTACTTCCAAAATTCCTTTCCTTTCGTCAGTAATGTCACTTAGGAAACTAACCAACCTATCACAACATAGATTAGTGATTACATTAAATCACTAGGAGATAATGTCATACCTCTATTGGATGCCTACTTTACATCATTCAAGAATAGGATGTAGAAGAGGATGAGAAATCCTACACAGTCAGTTGAATAATACAAGGATGAGATATGTTTTATGGTTGACACTGACACAACACTCATCAAACTTTCCAACCCAAGAACAACATGGTTACCACCATTAGACTATGAAATTGACATAGATTTGGCTACAAGAGCTATTGAAGCCCTGCCGAATGAACTTGTTAACAAATATTTAAGCAGATTTGGAACATATGAGGAATCCAAATCAAGAATTAAGGCTAGTTTAGAAGTCAAGAAAATAGGAAAGAAGAAAAAACAAATGGTAAAATCACTTCAAAAGAAACTTTCAGTAATTGATGAAGAGTTTGAACAATGAGTAAACATCACTAAGGAACAAACACCCATCGGTGAAAGTAAAGAGTTAAGTGATTCAGAGTCTACAAAATCACATGCAGAGCCACCACAGGCCAAGAAAACAAAAGTTACTGAAATAGTAGCTGCATCTAGAAAAAGGAGAAAAACAACAAAGGTAGACTCACCACCATTAAAGGAAGGCATTGTAAGAACATATCATAAAATAAAAGACTCCACCAAGCAACCAGCACCAAGACAACGAAAGAAATATGTAAGAGGAAAAGAATACAAGGATGATACTAGAGAAGTTGAAAGAGAACAAAGAATCCAAGTAGAAAATGAAAAAATACCGAAGATAATTGATGAAATTGCATATTCAATCATCAACATAGGAAGTATACAACATCATAAGATTAGACAATAGGGAACTCTGTCTACCGAGGATTAGAACAAAATAGAAGAGGCAATCATTAAGATGATGGTAGATTACAAATGTGTACCTATACAATTTGGCAATCATATTCCACAGGAGCTACAAGAAAAGAAATCAGCTAGATGGACATATGCATTGCACATGGCGAAGCAAATGAGAGAGAGATCCTTAGTTACATTCATGCCCAATTCCACAGTTGAATAAATTGACTCAACAATGAAGGAGTACACCAATAAAATTTCTGCAAAATCCATAGGATACAAAGTAATTCAAAACAAGTTAGAAGATATTGACATAGAGAGTAATAAGATTTGGACTCAAATATTTAATCCACCCGAGAAGGTACTGGCTCTAACCGACAATTCTCACACTGAGGAGAAGGAGGCCACACCGAGCCCCAATGACATATTCATCAATGACACCGAGGATGTCAATCCAATTGACTTAACCACATAAGCAAGTAAGGTCATGGATGATATTCCTAATATATTGAAATCATTAGGGGAAACACCAGTTATAACTATATAAGATATCACTCAAGGGGATCCTGATGAAGATGTCAAGGCTGATGAAGATGTCACTAATGCCACTGAGCCAAAAAATAAATAGGACAATACTGATGTTGCACAGGAGCTTGTACCAAGTAATATGCCTTACTTGATGCAAGCAATCAATATAATGACTGAATTGCAGCAAACACCACCTGAGACTGAAGAAAATATACAAAAGGAAAAAGGTGATGAACATGGGGAGAAGACAGATACCAGAGGAGAGAAAAAACTGAGTGATGCACCTGCCATGAACACTGAAGAGGAAAACAAGGCTGCAGGTTAAGAAAAAGTTGAAGTAGAGACGTCTACAACCGACCAACAGGTATAGACTAAGCACCATTCCTCCAGAGAAATCAATGAAAAAAACCGAGCAACAAAAGGATCTTGCTATAGTACCTCATTCCCCTATTTCAATCAACATTAAGAAGAAGAAGAAGAAGAAGAAGAAGAAGAAGAAGAAGAAGAAGAAGAAGAAGAAGAAGAAAGTAAGAAAAGCCCCCGTTACACTTGATGAGATCATAGACATACCCGACTGTGATCCAAAAACACTTGATCATGAGTCCCTAACAAGATATGGGGAGCTATGAAAAAGGAAAACACTACAAGAAAAGCTTAGAATGGAAAACAAAAATTCACAAGTCTTGGAAAAAACAAAGGAGATTCTATTGCAAGTAGTGCCTGACACCAAGATTGATCAAACTACACCTATTATTGATTAAATTGTAGTTCTGAATGAGGCAATCACAACACAGAATGTAGACGCCAAGAGGTCATTGAGGAACAAGTGGAAGAGAAGTGTAAATACAAACTCACTGATAAAATCAACCAAGAAGTGACAAAGAATAAGGTGAAACCTTCTAAACTAGTAGCTACATTAGAACCTATTATTTCAGAAATAGTTACCTTAGTTCAAAATTTGTGCACACTAGATCACTTCACTACCAAGCATAGTGAACAGATAGCTAAGATAGATGAAAATCTAAAAGCTAGTGCACTAAGTCTATCAACCGAGCCAAATGCATTCCAACTGCATTATGAAAATATTGTTGAATCTAAATGGTTAAGACTTGAAATACAAAAGTCAGAAACAAAAATCAGAGATGAAGTAACCAAGCTACAGGCCATGTTACTACCAAATCTCACATTGTTGTTAGCACACATGACTATGGAAAAGACTCTAATTTCCACCCCAGAGATGTCAGTAACAAAAATCATATATGACATGCATGCTCAAATCACTTTGGAGAAAATGACCCTACAACACTTAAAGGAGAAATGGGACAAGCTGATGGCAGCCATTCAAAAATCTCAATCACACATATTTTACAAGCTATAAGTTCTACATCTTTGTCATTAATTTCAAAAAAGGGGGAAACATGTACATACATTTTATCTACATACCGAGGCATGCACATAGGGGGATTCATTGTAAAGGTAAAATACTTGGTGTATATACTGTACATATCAAATTTTGATACTAATTCCAAAGAGTGAGATTGATAATCCTTAAAGGATCAAAATTTGTCATTATTATATAAACATATAGTTTTGGTCGGTCGGTCATGATCACCGAGTGACATCACTCACCGAGCGCAGTGATCACCGAGATGTTTTGAACACTGAGTGATAACACAATCACTAAGTAGTATATCAACTGAGCGACATCACTAAGCACCAGTCTATGAAGAAATCATCAAGCACCAGTATATGAAGACATCACCAACCACCACTCTATGAAGATATCACCGAGCACGAGTCTACACTGAGAGACAACATTTCACCGAAAAAAGAAAATCTCACCTACACGTCAACTAAAGCACTTTTATCTTTAAAAAAAAAAATTTCTTGGATAGATATCCATTTTTTATGGATCAAGAAAAGTGTTAAATGTGGATGGAATTAGTTAACTAATTGTATTCATGCAAACTAGGAGATCAAGGTCAAGTTGTAAACCTTTGATCTTAGAGTTTTTCAAGAAAGGCGTAAAACCTAATTAGGTCAAATATTTGTATATAGATATAATAATCAATCAAGAATGACATGAATGTATCCACCAAGGATATCTATGGATCAGATAGAGAGTTTCATGCATAAGGACAGATAAAGGAGAATTTAGTTTATAAAGAACTACATTCAAGGCTACCAAATAGAACAGAGATATTATCCTTCGCAATGAGGTGATATAGTTTATGTACTTTATGTATCTATAATCAAAAATTTGAGATTACATAAATTAGGTCATATATTTAGTTACTCTCTAACAATTGTATAAAATAGAAAAATCCTTTCACAAGGTGGACTTAATAGTCTTTTTGTAAATCTCTTAACAGAGTGCACACATATATTGTGTTGCTAAAATCTCTTAATCGAGTACACTTAACAATTCTGACATGTTACTCCTAATAGGGTAAGATCATCAGAAGTGATCATGCTTGTAGCCCTAACATGCACCTTCCATTCTGCAGATAGTGAAGCTTTGTGGGTTTCATCCCCACCGCAATTTTTAAATTCTAACAAGGATTTTTGCATTATCAAATACTTCTTTCATGTGTAAATGAGTTTCATGAATGTTTCAATGTTTGTTTACATGCATTTACATTTATGATATTATATTGCATGTTTGAAGTAGAAAAGCTATAGTGGTCGGTTATGCAAGTAATAAGTACTAAGGTTTAATTAGTAAAAGTTTTTTAGGGTACTGATTCACCCCTCCCCTCTCAGTACACACCCTTCCATTATTCCAACAATTTTTGTCATCCAAATTACTTGGAAAGGGAATGAAATTCATAGATGGATAGGAATTATAGGGTGGCCTTTTGGATGGATGGATGGTTCTCATAGATTTGTGTCTTTTTTGACCTGCATGGGGGAAAGGGTATATAGATTGTGAGATAGTGGAGGGAGGAATATATGGACCTAAGATTGATGGAATGGTTGAAGGGGGGAGGTATACATTTGAATTTGGATTTGGAAGGGATACCAACACCTTAATATTGAGCTCTTTTATTAAGACCATTGTCATTAAAATTTTCTTTCATATGAACGGGTTTTGATATACCTTTTGCATAGAGGTCTAACCCTTTGACTTGATAATGCTTGATTTGACCAGTGGGATAATTTCTACAAGATACGAGTCCATTAGTTTTAGGTGTATATGATATGGAAGGAATCATAGGATCATGAAGTGAACTAGACTCGATAGAACTAGGGGAAGAACCTATTTGACTTCTATGGGGTTCATGAACAAATTGCATAGATGTACTTGAATAATAAGGTGGATCGGGAGGAGCAATGGGATCCTACAATGAAATAGGATCAATGACCACATCATTTGGTAGGATAGGATCTTTTAGGGGATTTGGAGGAGTAGGAAAATTAAATGAAGGGATGGGGGGATCTTTTGGAGGATCTGGAGGGATAATGGGATCTTATTTCAGACATGAAGCTGAAGGGACACCTTGATCTTGACTTGGCATAGGATCATGGGAAGAAATTGAAGGGAGGTCATGATATTTCTTAGGAAGTGGGAGGTCATAATATTTTAGATAGAGGAGATAAGGATAGTGGAATCATCATGAGGCTCAAGGAAAATGGGATCTTGGTCAACAGTTGAATAGGATTGGTCATTGATAGGATCTTGGTCTTGATTTTCTTTAGGATTGTCCTCTTGACATAGGGTATGACTTTGGGCATGCAAGGGGGACTTTGGAAAGGGGTAAATGTTTGAACACGAAGGAGATATAATTTTAATGGGATTACTTTAAGCTAGGATACATGGTGGTATTGGTTCTAGAATGTTGGAATCATGGGATGGAATTGCATCAAGAATGGAACTAGCTTGGATTTTTTCTATGGATAGCCCTTGGGAGGTTTCATTATTGGAAGAGTCTCTTGATGGAAATGAAGGAAAATTCTCTTGTGAAGGTTTAGGAGATGGAAAAGTGGAGGGAGACATGGATGTTTCTTGTAGGTAAATTTCTTGATAGGAAATGGGTGTGCCATCCATGTGATTGCTTTGGAATGAGGATTTTGTAGACATGGGTGAATTGTAATTTTCATCCTCTTTATGTAATGCTGGAATCAACCACCTTAAGGATTTAGATGAGATTTTTTGGTGATCTTGATTGACTTGTTTGAATTATTGGCACAAATTGTTGTGAGATTTCTTGAGGGACACATGAGTGCATTGCAATAAAGACCAGTTCATAATTTGGTGGTGGCCCCAGTTGAATTATACCATGCTCTGGTTGGAAGATTTGATTTGGAGCTTGGTTCAATGATTGATTTAGGACTTGGTTGCATATGAATTGAGATCTTGTATCAATCAACATGATGACTAAATGCACCTAAGTATGAAAGGATATATGCTAAATCCACTTGTTTTTGGATTTTTAAGATTTCGGAATGATATGCAACCTAGGATTTGAACCTATATTTTTGGGAATTTTTTACTTTGAAATATCTTTGGAAAACGAAAACCTAAGACTATAGCCTTAGGAAAATGAATAAGGACCTTGACTTAAAAGGGATCAAAGGGACAATTGGATATTTGGATAAAAAGGAACTAAGTCAAATTCACCATGACACAGATGAAATTTGACCAAATGATAAAAATTAAAATGAGGATACAGGGAAAAAGGGACCAAGTCAAGATCCTATTTTCAATAACATAAGGAAATACTCTAAGATTTAGATTTTTGTTGGGATTTTTGCAAATATTTTTTGAAGGTTTCTAAATGAAAAAATGAGGGAAGGATATGCAATATGAAATATCAATGCAATATGAAGTTATGACAAGGATTTTGACAACTAAAGGGGTTGATATGATTTTTGAAATGCAAATGCAAGATAAAGGAGGAAGGATAATGCAAATGCAAGAAACAAGATATCAATGGAAGTTCATGCTTTCACAAAGTTCTTGATGAGGTCTTGAAACAATTTTGAATGTTTTGGAATTCTTTTTGAATGAAGTCTTAAAATCTTTTGAATATTTGAATCTTTAGCACTCACACAAAATACATCAAATATAATGGTTGTTGTAAAAAAACTAAACAATCACACCACAACCTAGGCTTGAAGGACAATAATTTTTGAATCCTCACTTGGATTAAATCGAGTTGCGCTTATTCAAAGCAAATAGCCTACAAGTTTGGTAGCACTGGATCCCCTCCATGGCACTCACTTCTCAGGCATACAAAACTTTGAATTCCAAGGGTCATCACCTCCCAAGGAATTTTCTATCTCTACTAAGAACTACAAGAGTGTGGGGTGTCTTAGTTGGTCTCCAAGCTTCCGCACTAGCAAGTAGAAATATTTTGGCCACTAAAAAAAGTGTCTATTAAGGGCATCCATTCAGATGGCTATACACATGGAATATTAACACTGTTATGGAGGCCTCCAAGCCTACAAAAGTTATGTTCTGTATGTTTTTATGCACCATGCAGGTACTGAGGGAGTTCTTTTGTCGGTATAACACAATCAAAACCTATTCATTGAGACACTAATCACAATGGCATATATTATATACCAGTTTGGGAGGCTTGGCTTTAGCCTATTCTCAGTTGGGTCATTCCTTGGGGTGAGTACCTCTTTTCCCACCAAAGATCACCCTCTAAAAGATATAACCATTTCTCTTCACCCAAGCTCTACGAAGGCGAGTGGAGAGGATCCATTGTTATATCTTTGAGATTACAAATGATGTGCCTAATGTACCGAACACATCTATTAGAATAATAGAGAGGGGGGAGGGGTGAATTAGTGGCTTCAAAAATATTCCAATAAATCAACCCAAAAACTTAGTGCCACAATATTAAGCCTCTAGTTATCTTCAGTCCTACAAGATGAATGCCTGCAAACAATCTTAACAAATAACTACTACTCGAAGTTTAGTGTTAAACCTTATTCTTACTATTTACCGATTAGCAGTCTTTCATTTACCTAAAAATAGTAAATTTCTTAGTGTATACTGATCAATCCAGATTAGTTGTGTAATGCAAAATACTAAAGTAATAACTCATAAACACAATGATACATGGATTTTTAGTGTAGAAACCTTGTCAAGGGAAAAACCACTTGGGACCGGTAACCCAAAATTTTTACTCTTCTAAAGCGATCTCGGTGAAGAGGCAACCCTATTAAAGGTTACAAACACACTGTTAGGTGTGACCTTGTTAGAGGATTTAAATAGAACATTTTGTCACTTGATATCGGACATCTCTATGCTACCTTCTATGACCAAACCCTGGTTTGTCAAATGGTCTCTGGCATCTCATGCTATCTTCATGATAAAACATTTTGATACTCCTTGGGATGTATCTCAATATAGAAAGGATTGTTAATTCCTACTCAGTTAAGAGACTTTATGATCCAATGGTTAAACTAAAATAATAAATGATTTGTTCACACATACAACTTAGACTTGCAAATTTTTAGATCTATTGTAAGCTCATAATACCTTTCTGATCATTGTATCTTTTTAATATCTTTTCTCCACTTCTTTCTACTCGGTGATGTTGTGCTTCTCTACTAGTTAGTGTCCACATAATTCTTTTAACTCTTTCCTCAACTTGATTGATGAGGACTGTATGAATTTTTTCTTCATCAGTTTCTCTCTAGAATCATTTTTCTCTATTCACTCCCCTAATTTATAATGAATTAGATTGTCTCTTTATAGACATGATATTACCGTTTCTCACTTCTTTATTTTCTTGTTCTTGGTGTGATCTGCAATCTTAGAAAACCTTTCTTTAAAGCTTTACTTCAATTTTATCCCGTAGATTTCTCCTTGACAAATAGATAAAACAACTTTAAATCTTTTACATATCTCTGGCTTTAACTTGTCGATGAAAAAAATGTTAACTACCAGATAACTCTATCTTTAGCTCCTGCCAGCTAAGTATTTTGTCATTTCTAAACTTCAGTTCCTTTCGGTGTTTAACTCTTTGATAGCTTTGGTCAACACTTCAGTTCTCCTCGGGCATCTCCGTCGGGGTTGTCTGTCCATTGGGGTTGCCTGTCCATAAGGGTTGTCTCTCCGTCGGGGATCACTGTGAAGTTTTTCTCGTCAGTAATGTTTGTGATTCTCTTCATCGATAATGCTTGTTGGGTTTCTTTCTTGGGCATCACTATGACTTTACTTTGAGCTTTCTCTATCCGTTGGGGTGCACTGCTCGTCGGTGTTTTTTGTCACTTAGTGAATACTGATCTTTTATGCATTACTGAAAGCATAATATTTATCTCTCTGATTCTTTGAAGTCTTTGACACTTTGTATATAACCGATTAGATTATATCAAGTTGACATCAATGACAATACAATCCATTAACTAATTTAATGTCTTGCATTATCTTTCTACATTTTTATGATCAACTTAACATCTTCAAACATTCAATTAGTTATGGTTCATCAATCTCTCCCTTTGGCATTGATGGAAACACACTACATTATCACATTATATTATTACTAATACAATATGAAATATATCAAGTGTATTTCATCAATCTCTTTCATATCTTTTGTTCTATAACTAATATAAATGTCTGACTCTTGGTAAGCTCATATAGCATAGATTTTTTTCTTGCAGAGTGTCTTGTTCAATTTTCAATCCCTTTACTGGATAGATGTATCAGCTTCTAAATTTGTTTCTGATATGTGCTCTTCCTTGACTGTTCCTCTCCTTGATCATCTCTTTTTCTTTTGACAACAATCTCTCCCTTAGTATGTATTCTCTCCCTTTTGTTACTTATCTCCCTTTAATGGATATTTCATATGTAATCTCTCCCTTTGGATAATGATATAATCTCTCCCTTTGAATCTCTCTCCCTGATAATGAGATAATCTCTCCCTTTGGAAACAATGCCAAAGTAAACTTTTATCATGCCAAAGGTAATCCTTTCACCTTTTTATAATTTACTCCTTGAATTTTCCTATCCATCAGTAATACAACTCTGTATTAGCCAAAATGATCTCTAGTGTTCGGTGTAGATTTGTACCTTGTTGTGTACAGATGTATCTTTGCAGTCCATCTCTTGCTTGCATCAACATGAATGATATTTTGAATGTGTAGGCTGATGCAGCCTCCTTGTCAGCTTACTAATCAATAGACAAGGGTTGTACCCCTAGTCTCTGTTTTGGGTATTCAAATGTATCTTTCAGTAATGGCTTTGTAAATATATTAGCTAATTGTTCCTTTGATTGAACATATTTTGGTATCACTTCTTTTTCTTACACTTGTTCTCTTAAGTAATGATACTTGATTTCTATATGCTTAGTCTTAGCATGCATGACTGGATTCTTAGAAATGTTAATTGCACTGGTATTATCACAGTAGATAATCACTGGTTCAAGAATTTTCATATTCATACCTTCCAGCAATTGTTTGATCCATGCAAAATTAGAGAAATTTGCAGTAGCAGCCAAATATTATACTTCTGTAGTAGACTGTGAGATGCATCCTTTCTTCTTGTTGATCCATGTGACAAGTCTATCACCCATGAAGAATGCACCTCCAGTTGTGCTCTTTCGGTCATCTATTTTTCCAGTCCAATCAACATATGTATAGACTTTAAGCTCAAATTTTGCTTCTCTTTTATACCACAATCCATAGTCATTGGTGTTCTTTAGATATCTCAGATTTCTCTTGACATCAGTCATATGTAATTCTTTGGGATTAGCAGAGAATCTTGCAACTATTCCAACTGCATGTGTTGTATCTGTTTGGTATGAACAACATACATTAGTTTTCCAATCATTGATCTATACAAGGTCTCATTTACCTTGTTTGATTTGTATTCCTTTGTCATCTTACATTTGGTTTCCATAGGTGTCCCAACTGGTTTGGAATCTTCCATCTTGAATATCTTCAGCACTTCCTTGATGTATTTCAACTGAATGATATATATGCCTGCATCTTGGTGAAGAATCTATAGACCAAGAAAGAATTTGATCTCCCCAAACATAGACATTTCAAACTCTTTTCTCATTGCATTAGCAAAGGATTTACATAACATTTCATTTCCCCCAAAAATATATCATCTACAAATATTTCAGCAATCATAATATTACCATTGGTATCTTCTTTTTAGTACATATTGCAATTTTCACTTGTTCTTACAAATTCAATGCTTATGAGATAGGATTGAAGTCTTTCATACCAGGCTCTAGGTGCTTGTTTCAATCCATACAATTCTTTATGTAGTCTACATACCATGTTTCTCTTGTCTGGATCAACAAACCCTTCTGGTTGTTCAATGTATACCTCTTCTACGAGTATTCCATTTAGGAATGCAGATTTGACATCCATCTAGTATACTTTGAATCCTTTGAATGTAGTATAAGCAAGTAAGATTCTAAATCCTTCTAGTCTAGCAACGGGTGCAAAGGTTTCACCATAATCAATACCTTCCTCTTGTGCATACCCCTTGCATACTAATCTTGCTTTATTCCTTGTGACTTCTCCATTCTCATTTAGCTTGTTTCTGAATATCCATTTGGTACCGATGAAATTATTGTCATCGGGTCTTGGTACTAGTGTCCATGTACTATTATTCTTAATTTTTTTCTATCTCTTAATTCATAGCACTGACCCATTCTTCATTTTCAAGTGCAGTATTAACAGATTTAGGCTCAAAATCACAAAGTAAACATCTAGTGTATAGTGACTTACTTCTTGTTCTCATTCCAGCTTTCTTGTCTCCTATGATCTGATTCTATGGATGATTTCTTCTGACATACTTGGCAAGTTTTGGTTTAGCTCTTTGTCCATCATTTTGATCATCTTGACCTTCATTCTGATCTCCATCGCTCGGAACATCTTGAGGTTTTTCCTAATTTTTGGTAATTGCAGTCTGATGCTCGGGTGCAATGTTCTATTTGTTAGGAGAAATACACTATTGCTCGGGTAGAGTGTAAGGTTCTTTAGTGTAAACAAACCTATTCTAGTCTTTTGGTTCTTTTCTTCTTTCCTTATCATTCTTTTTTGCAAATTCATCTATTCTTACATTTGCACATTCAATGATCTGGTTAGATGACTTGTTAAGACATTTATAAGGCTTACTCTTGGTGGAATACCCTAGAAAGATACATTCATCACTTTTGGAGTCAAGCTTTCCATTTCTTTCATCTTTCAAAATATAACATTGATTACCAAAAATTATGAAGTAACTTACATTGGGTGTGTAACCATACCAAATCTCATAGGGTGTCTTCTTTGTGTCCTTCAATTGTACTATGGTCAATGTGTAGATAGTAGTACTGACAGCTTCCCTCCAGAAATTTTTAGTGATGCTTTTCTCAACCATCATTGTTCTTTCACAATCAACAATTGATCTGTTTCTCCTTTCACCAATTCCATTTTGTTGTGGTTTTCTTGGTGCACAAACCTTTCTTTTAATTCCATGCTCATTACAAAAGTTAGTGAATTCATCTAAAATAAATTCACCTCCTCTATTTGATCTTAAGTATTTCAATTCCTTACCACTTTGTTTTTCTACCATAGCCTTATACCATTTAAAAATCTTGAATGCTTCTAATTTATCTTTTAAGAACATAATTGTCATCACTCTAGAATAATCATCTACAAAGAGAATGAAATACCTATCACCATAGTAACTCTTTGTCCTCATGGGTCCACATAAATCAGTATGGACTAATTCTAGAATTGCATTAGATGTATGGGCTTTAATCTTGACACTAGACTTTGTCTTTTTACCTTTTTGACAATTCTTGCACATGATATGCTCGGGTTTTGACATGCTCGGTAAGTCTCTTACTTTTCTTTTATTACTTATCTTTATCATGTTGTCAAAATTCACCTGACACAATATTTTATCCCACAACCATATGTCTTCATTTCTAGCCATTAAACAAGTGGTGTTAATGTCATCAAGATAGAAAATGTTACCTTTTGTCTGTTCACCAGTTCCGATCAACCTTCCTGATTCATTGAAGATATTTGCCTTCTTATTTTCAAATCCTACTCGGTGACATGTGTTATTAAGTTGTGAAACACTTAACAGTTTATAATTTAGTCCTTTTACGCAATAATAAATTTCACATTTGATCGGGTTATTCAACATTATGGTTCCTTTAACTTCAACTGGACAAGGTGTGTCATTACCCATTCTTACTGATCCACCATTATAGTATTTAAAATTTTCAAACTTGTGTTTATCACTGGTCATGTGGTGAGTACAGACACTATCTATAATACAAACTTCATTCTTACTAACCTTAGATATGGGTGCAGTCTCTACATACCTTTCTTCTTCATCTGAATCATCCTTCATGGCTACAAATACCATCTCAATGTCTTCATCAGATTCGATGTCAGTATCATCAACTCTGTTCCCATCCAGGCAACTATCTTTCTTCCCCTTTTCCTTTTAGTCTTGGGTATCTCTTCTATCAGATTGTCAGTTGTTTTGAAAATCTCTTTTATCACCTCGGTCAAGCTTCTTTTCATATGATCTATCATTACTTCTATCATCTTTTCTTATGTTAGGACATCTTGTAGCAAAGTGTCCAACCTATTTACAATTAAAACATACAAGTGGTAATTTACCTTTGTATCTACCTTTACCTCTCTACAATCTTCTTTCTATTATTGCTTCAATCTCATCAAGTCCTTGGTCATCAATATCACTCTCACTATCATTTCTCATAGTGTATCTATGAATTGACTTACTTATTTTCAAACAAGATCTGAATGTAGACTCTATAGATGGTAAAAAACTATTATCAAAGTTATTCATCTCAAATGAAATCAGCCTACCAATCAAACTATCTAGAGTAATAGTAAAAGGCCCCCGCACCATCTGTTACTCTTTAGATTAAGTTGTCGGCATCCTCTCAGGAGGTTAGTTCAAGTCGAGGTCATGTTTGCAACTTCTCTCATTTATTGTATAATAGATACTCTAATAGCATATACAGGCAGTAAGGTTCTTAGGATTTTACTTACCATTGTCTCTTCTTCAAGTACACCTCCAACTCCTCGGATAGCATTGACTACCTCTTTGATTCTGCAGCTATACTAATTGATATTTTCTCCTTCTTTCATCCTTAGGTCATTAAACCTGCCTCTTAGGATTTTTGCCTTGGCTCTTAGTACATTAGCATCTCCTCCATGTACCATCTTCAATTTATCCCACATTTGCTTTCTAGAGGTGCAGGTTTTGACATCTTCAAACTCAGCATCAGAGAGTGAGGAAGCAAGTTCTATCATCATGCAATTAAGCTCATGCTTTTCTCTTAATTTCTCAAGTGTGTGAGGTCCTATAGGTAACACATATTCAGTATCAAGGTGTTGAGTAACATCATTACCAATACCTGATAGGTGGAGTCTTATTCTGCTTTTCCATGATGCAAAGTATTCTTTATTCAACTTGGGCACATCTTGTTTGTTCATCTTGTGATCTTTTGATTGAGCTGTTAAACTCCCTTTCTAAGCACACAAGCTCTGATACCAATTGTTAGAATAACTGAGAGGAGGGGTGAATCAGTGGCCTCAAAAATATTCAAATAAATCAACCCAAAAACTTAGTACCACAATATTAAGCCTCTATTTATCTTTATTCCTACAAGATGGATGCCTTCAAACAATCTTAACAAATAACTATTGCTCAGAGTTCATTGTTAAACCTTATTCTTACTGTTTACCGATTAGTAATCTTTCATTTGCCGAAAAATAGTAAATTGCTTAGTGTATAGCGATCAATCCAGATTAGTTATGTGTAATGCAAAACACTAAAGTAATGACTCATAAACACAATGACAGATGGATTTTTAATGTGGAAACCTTGTTAAGGGAAAAACCACTCGGGACTGATAACCCAAAATTTTCACTCTTCTAAAGAGAGCTCGATGAAGAACCAACCCTGTCAAAGGTTACAAACACACTATTAGGTGTGACCTTGCTAGAGGATTTAAATAGAATAGTTTGTCACTTGATATCGAGCATCTTTATGCTACCTTCTTTGACCAAACCCTGGTTTGTCAAATGGTATTTGGAATCTCATGCTATATTCATGATAAAAACTTATTGATACTCCTTGGGATGTATCTCAATATAGAAAGGATTGTTAAGTCATGCTCTGTTAAGACACTTTATGATCCAATAGTTAAACTAAAATAGGTAATGATATTTTCAACCATACAACTTAGACTTGCAGATTTTCAGATCTACTATAAGCTCATAATACCTTTTTGATCATTGTATCTTTTCAATATCTTTTCTCCACTTCTTTCTGCTCGGTAATGTTGTTCTTTTCTATTACTCGGTATCCTCATAATTCTTTATCTCTTTCCTTAGCTTGATTGATCAGGACTGTATGAAGTTTTTCTTCATCAGTTTCTCTCTAGCATCATTTTTCTCTATTCACTCCCCTAATTCATAATGAATTAGATTGTCTCTTTATAGACATGATATCATAGTTTCTCACTTCTTGATTTTCTTGTTCTTGGCGTGATCCGCAATCTTAGCCAATCTTTCTTTAAATATTTGCTTGAGTTTTATCCTGTTGATTTCTCCTTGACAACTAGATAAAACAAATTTAAATATTTTACTTGTAACTGGCTTTAACTTGTCGATGAAAACAATGTTAACAACTAGTTAACTCTATATTTATCTCTTTCTAGCTAAGTGTTTTGTCATTTCTAAACTTCAATTCCTTTTAGTTTTTAACTCTTTGATAGCTTTGGTCAACACTTGAGTTCTCCTTGGGCATCTCGGTTGGGGTTGTCTATCCATCAGGGTTGTCTTCCCATCGGGCATCACTGTGAAGTTCTTCTTGTCGGTAATGCTTGTGATTCTACTCATCAGTAATGCTTGTCGAGTTTCTTTCTCGGGCACCGATGTGACTTTACTTTCAATTTTCTCTATCCATCGAGGTGCACTGCCTATCGGTGTTTGTTGTCACTTAGTGAATGCCGATCTTTTATGCATTACTAAAAGCACAATATTTATCTCTCTGATTCTCTTAATTCTTTGACACTATGTATATAACCGATCATATTATATCAATTTGACATCAATGAAAATACAATCCATTAACTGATTTAATGTCTCTTATTATCTTTCTGCATTTGGGTGACCAAATTAACATCTTCAAACATTCAATTAGTTATGGTTCATCAACATCAAGAAAATATTGTCCATTTACCAATTAGAAAGGAAATGTGGTCAAAATTACACAAGTTGTTGTTCTTTCCTTTTCTAATTAAAACTAGGTGAAAATTGTAGGGTTCTTTGATCCACATAATTAGACTATGTGAAAATTGTGGTTCATTTATCCCACTAATTAGTCTATGTGAAATTTTTTGTTCATTTTGAACACCAATTTAAAATTCTAGTTTTTTGAATGTTTAAAACAAGAAATCTTGCATGTATCACAAGTTAGACTCCCAAGTGTATAGATCTTGTTTCTCTACTTGCAAAACACATTAAAAAAACACCAAAGAATAATCAGATTTGCATGTTCATGTCAGGTTCACCAAATGTAGGACAGGAAAATGTGCACACAAGAGGAACTGTCAAACTCTAAAGCATGCACAATCAACCTATCCAAACACAAAAGAAATTAAGATAAAGAAATGCAAAGTATGAACAAAACTCCCTCATTTTGACAATTGTGCTCTTTCTTGACTCTCTAAATGTTGATATAGCTCTCATATTGACATGATACACTTAAAAGACAAAAGCATAATGATAATAATGATGGTGAGAAGATTTGAAATGTGATGGTTAGCTTGATTGAGAAAATTAATCTTAATTTATAGGATTAGAGACCAAATTATAGAATTAGCAATTAGGTGCACAAATTGAAAGATTGTCATAATTGAGAAGTGAAATTGGAAAATTGTCATATTATGACACATTATGACAAATTGAAAGAGATCCAATTGGAAAAATAAGTGTGGAGAAGGAAAGGGAAATTTGTCATAAAATATGACAAATTATGACAAAGGAAAAGAAGAAAGTGTCATAAATTATGATAAGGTAATTAATAGGAGGGGATTTTGAATTATAAAACTCATATTTCCCACAAAAATGGAAATTAGTAAATAGGAATTAACCAATTAAATAATTATAATTAATTAATTGTGGAGACATAGGAAAGGGGGAATAAATAAAGTCAATTTATTTATCCAATTAGGACATCGAGATAAACCATGGGTTATTCATCCCAAGAGGACAAATCAATGGATCATTGACCAAATTGATGGTAATGATGCAAATTTTACTTGATTTTGATGACTTTGATGAGGATCAGGAACAATTTTGATGGTTCTGAAATGGTTTAGGAAAAAGATGAGACATTGAAGATCTTTGAAGACATACTCGCATAATGATAAGATAAAAGTAATATGATTGTAAAGGATTGGATTTAATCAGACTAATTAGGAAGAGAGGGTATGGTTTAGGAATGTTTAGGATCAAATATGATCAATTTAGGAGGATCACGATCGTATAGGATTGGTTTAGGAAGATGATCGATTCAGCCAAAATGAGAGAAATGTTACTAATTGATCACATGGAAGAATGACACATTATTAATGAATAGAAGACATGTTAAATGGGTACACATAGGTGTGAACCATTTTTAGGTGTCTACAATTTCTACCTTAAGTTTATCAAGAATTTTAATTTGGTTTGTACTCTTATGACTGAGACAATGAGACGTGACCAGAAGGATTCTAAGTGGACAAGTAGAGCACAAAGGAGTTTTAAATTGTTGAAGCAAAATGTGATAGAAAAACCCATTTTGGCACTACCTTATTTTAGTAAATTATTTCAAGTGGACTATGATGCATGTGGGAGTGAAATTTGAGTAGTATTAACTCAAGAAGGTAGCCCAATTTCTTATTTCAGTGAGAAGTTGAATGATTCTAAGAGAAGGTATTCAGTTTATGATCAAGAACTCTATGCCATAATTTAAGCTTTGAAGAATTGGAGACATTACTTGTTCCCTAAGGAGTTTGTGTTGCACACAAATCATCAAGCATTGTAATATTTAAATGGTTGAGGTAAGTTGAATCAGATACATATGATATGGGTAGATTTCTTGCAGAGTTATACTTTTGTGTTGAAGCATAGGAATGGTAAGTCAAAAAAGGTTGTCGATGCTTTGATTAGAAGAAGGAATTTATTGACATAGATGAGAGTTGAGGTGTTGGGATTTGATGATTTAAATAAATTTTATGAGGAATACCTTGATTTTTCATAACCTTGGAAAGCTTGCACAAAACCAATTTTTGCAGATCAAAGCAAGTGGTTGGACTATTTCATTGAGGAAGGCATGTTATTCAGAGGAATTGATTTGTGTATTCCTAGGATTTCAATGAGGAATAATCTAATTAATAAAAA
This sequence comes from Thuja plicata, assembly GCA_018584345.1. Classification (NCBI taxonomy): domain Eukaryota; kingdom Viridiplantae; phylum Streptophyta; class Pinopsida; order Cupressales; family Cupressaceae; genus Thuja; species Thuja plicata. Next base: position 2,545,998 of record MU226400.1, on the reverse strand, counting down.
TCATTGTGGAGGATTAGCTGGATACTTGGGCATTGACAAGATAGTGGATTTGGTAAGTGAGAATTACTTTTGGCCTCAGATTCATAAGGATATTAGAAAATTCATTCAGATTTGTGGAGTTTTTTAAGTGTCTAAGGTAAGTAGTCAGAATCCTGGATTGTATACACCTTTAACAGTACCCCAGAGACCTTGGGAAGATATTAGCATGAATTTTGTGCTTGGGTTACCAAAGACACAAAGAGGTAATTATTCTATATTGTGGTTGTAGATAGATTTTCCAAGATGGCTCATTTCATACCTTGTAAGAAGACTACAAATTTCATACATGTAGCTGATTTATTTTTTAGAGAAGTTGTAAGATTACATTGGTTACTTAGAAGTATAGTTTTAGATAGAGATACTAAATTTTTTAGTTACAAAGGATACCACAATGACCTATCACACACCTCTCAACAATAGTTAGAATAGGTATCAAATCGAAGGGCCATGGATGCTGGCCCTCATATTTAGTTTCTAATAGCACATCATCCAATAGATACCAAAGACTACAATGACAAATAACATGCCTCTCAATAGTAGTAAGAATAGGTATCAAATTGAAGGGTCATGGATACTGACCCCTCATATTTAGTTTCGAAAAGGAAGCCTATTTTAAAATTCAAACACATATCAATCAGTCAACATCATCTAATTGATCATCAAGCATCAATAAATTATCAATTATCATATCATCTACTTGCTCAAATTTGAGTGCATCAAATTTTTCTTCTCTAGATCTTAAGTACAAAAAAATAATCAACCTATCATATTAACTTCAATACTACATCAATCAAGTGATCTAGACTGACATCATACAACATTGACATTAAAAATGAAATTATATCATCAGTATCCTATCAGAACATCATCGACATCGATCGGATCTAAAAATAATGATCAAAATGTGGACTTGCCAATCATAAAATGCAAAAAGGCAAAATTTGGAGCATAGGCAACATTTCACCTTACAGGCAACAAGAAAGTTACACAGATGACATTAAAAAGGGTAACAATACCAATCAAGGTGTAGGAAACACATTAAATTTAGGACCTTAACTCCTATTGACCTAAACCCATCCAATCACCCTTTACAATTGATACATCTCAAACTCATTGATTGGGAATTAATTGAGCCAAATGAACTAGACATCTTTCAAAGTGACCATTTTCTTACCTTATACCTCAATGTGGTTGAACCTTCTTCCACAAATGAACCATAACAAGAGACAACAAAAAGGGGAGGTATCAAGTTTTGTATACAAAGAAATAAAATAAATAAGAGAAAAAATCAAAGATCTAGTGGTGAAAACCACCATGTGGCAGTGCTAGATCAACAAAAATTAAAAGTAAAAGATGAATCCAAAGGTAAAAATCCAATTGAGGAAAGATCATCCATTTTGATTCAGTTGACAAAAATTGTAAACATTGGAATAGAAGAGTATCCTAAGATTATCAATCTAGTAGCATCTTTATCTAAAGAGGAAAGACAACAATTTATGGAATTCTTCAAATAAAGGCAAACCAATTTTGGATGGTCATATTTTTAAATGTGAGGGTTAGATCTAGACTTAATAATGCACCATCTCAATATATCTACAAGAGTTAAACCGATGAAAATGAAGTTGAGAAAAATGTACCTAGATGTAACCTTGTTGGTCAAATAAGGATTGAAGAAATTCTTGGAAATTGGTTTCATTCGATCCATTGCATATGTCAAATGGATCTCAAATATTGTACCAATTTCTAAACTTGATAAAATCATAAGGGTTTTCACAAATTTCCAAGACCCAAATAAGGCATGTCCTAAAGATGAATTCCCTCTTCCAAGCATTGATGTCATTGTTGATCTTAGAGCGATACATTCTATATTCTCATTAATGGATGGGCTCTCTAGACATAATAAAATAAAAATTGAAATAGAGGATAAAGATAAAATATCCTTCACATGTGCATGGCTACATTTTATTGGAACGTGATACCCTTTGGTCTTAAAAATATTGGAGCCACCTATCAACGAGCCATGACTACAATTTTCTGTGATATGATGCATACATTTATGGAAGATTATGTAGATTATATTTTGGCAAAATAACATACAATATAAGAACATCTACCCATTTTAGATAAAATCTTCACAAGGTTTGAAAATTTTAGCGTTAGGATAAACCCAAAAAAGTGTGCATTTGGGGTGAAATCAAGTAAACTACTTGGATATATTATGTAATAAAAAGGAATTGAAGTTGATCCATCCAAATTCAAGGCCATTATGGAAATAGGACCTCCAATAAATATAATCCAATTAAGATCATTACAAGGAAGAATCAATCAATTAGGAGGTTTATATCTCAACTGGCAGAGAAATGTCATTCTTTCATTCACTTACTCATGTATAGTTGGAAAATGGAAGCACTTCCATTATAGACTAGTTTAGCCTTCTGAGAAAGTGGTTTGGGGTCATGTCAAGTGACTTGAATGGGTCTCTAACTTGGATCTGACTTTTTCCCCCTCTTCTACCCCATTTCCCACTTTTTCCAACCTGTTTCTGACACTCCAAACTGCTAACTGGGACTTTGACCTCAGGGTCAAAGTCAACCTTTTTGGGTCAAGGTCAACCTTGACCTTGACATAGGTCATAATCAACCTTTTTTTGACCTATGGTCCAAATTCCAAATTTCTAGAGTTTTCGGATGTCGGGCTTTGGAAAGAGTCAATTCTCGCTTTCGCGTCGACTATTTCGGTCTTCAGAGAAAAAAATATTAAATTATATTTAATATATGTCCTCTTCTAGGGGTATAGGTCTCATTTGAATTTAATTATCCTATGTAGGCCTCTCTAGAAGATTGTGCCCTAGATTCATATATAAGGAAGCTTTCTCCTATCATTTTCTCTAACCATAAGCAACCATAACCATCATCAAACATAATCACAAGAGCTCAAGACTTGAAGAGTAAAATCCAAAGGTGAAGAAGCAATATTTGAAGCAATCCAAGTATCCATTGAATAAGTAATCCATTCTCAAGCATTCAAGCACTCAATTAATCAATAAGATCCATTGGTGGCCATTGAAGGATTCAAGATCCATGGAGCCCTCTTGTTGAAGATTTCTCCATCCACATTCCTACAAGTCTCTTCCTATTAAAATATCCATTCAATATTGGTGTTGAAGATCTAAAAGAAATTGATTTGAGACATCCTACATTCTACATTCCACATCCATTTGGTGCATCCATACTTGTGGATCCACAGATTTGAATCCACCATAAGGATTTCTACAAGCAAGGTGAATTTGTTCATTTACTTTGTTTTACTTATGTAATTTCAATTATACCTTGAAGTTAATTCCAAAACTGGGGTTTGACCAAGGCAAACCCCTCCCCCCAACAAACAATCCATTTTTCTTGCAGGTACAAGTTCACAATAGTGGATCAGAGTTTAGATTCGGATACCCTTTTCAGCAAACTTCCAGGAACCAGAAATAGATTTTCACTAAGAGAATTTTTAGGTCGATTCTTCCCTAGGTCATAATAAAAAATTCTAGGTCAATGGTGACATTGACTTGAGGGTTAAAATCGAAACTGTGTCAGAACAAAAAAATATTTTTGGGTTTTGTTCATCTCTGTGTTTCTATTCCAGATCTGGTCTTAGATTTTCTAGAAACTCAGTGCAAACCCCCAAAAATAGCATTCTTCATATATGTAACATTTCAGGGTTAGTACTTTTCTTCTATTTATTTCAATTAAAGTTCTTGATCTTTCTAAACCTATCACACATTCTTTCCTATAAAAGGGAATTTAAGATCTTCCTCTTTGCCCTCATTTCCAAATGATGGATTCATTTATGCATTGATCCTTCCTTTGGGGTTAATCAATTTGGATCCTTCCTTTTTGTATCTAAGGATAAAAGGGGAATATCTTATTTATCCCTACATTTTATATGTTACATTTCGGTGAACCCACGATAGACAACTCTTTCTTTTTTGGTGTTAGATTTACATTTTAGATCTTGCATGTTCTTTCATTTACATTTCAAAAATTAAAAATCAAAATCTTGTGTTTCCTCAATTAGTTCATTTGCATTGCATTGATGTATGAGCTTTACCATGTCTATCCCTACTTATAGTATCCCAGTTAGAAGAAGTTGTAGACTTATGGGTTTCTTTGATCCTGAGTCTTCCTCTCCTTTCCTTAGGATCTCAGATGACAATTTGATCACTCATGATTCCAATCCTTCTATGGAGCATAACTCTTCTCACTCATCTCATGATGAGGATGATGCTTTAAGAGTTCCTCCAAAACAAGTACAAAAACTTTCAATAGAACTTGATAAAATGGGAAATTGGCTTATTCAAGAGAACCATAATCAAGATTTCATCCAAGCTATAGAGGCTCTTAAGAAAGTCCTTCATGATAGAGATCAAGGTATTTATCTCTTGTGTGGTATCACTCATATTGTGCATTTGAATGTTAAACCTTTATCTCAAGAGGCTCAAGATCTAGGATTCACTCCTCCTGTCACTAGTGAGGGACCTTCTTCCATTCCTTTACCTAGCATTCTTACTTATACTCCTCCTCTGATGACTAAATCTTTCCCAATTTCATCTATTCCTATGAGTGTTCCACTGGTATCTCTACCTACCTCACAATCTTCATATCATACTGTGCCTTTTACTTATTCCAATCCCCTTCCAACTATGGTTCCAAGTGTTCCACCGGTTGTGTCATCCATTCCTGCTGCTTCCTATACTTTTCCTAGTGTTCCTAATATTTCTATGCCACCTATTTCTTCTAATGATTCCACAATTATTAGTTTGGCTCAAACTATGTCATCTTTACAACAACAACAACATGCATCCTTAACCCAATCCAAGTTTAGCATTCCTACTGTAACATGGGTAGTCCTTTATCCTTAGATATTATTCATGCTACTGTCCCTCAGCAAGTCAATATGCATCATCTTGAGAATTACAATGGTAAAGGTGATCTTGTTACTCATGTTAAAAAATTTCAAATCCTTTGTAGTGATTATTCTCATGACCATAGGATTTTAGCTAAGTTATTTTCTAGGACTTTTCTTGATAAGGCCTTGCAATGGTATTGTTATTTACCTCCTTATTCTATTGATTCTTTTCCTAAACTTGCTAATACCTTTATCCAAAAATTTCAAAATAACATTGGTCTGCAAGTGTCCTTAACTGATTTAATGCATTGTAAACAAAAATTAAGGAAAAATTGATTGATTTTATTGGTAGATTTAAGCATTTGTATGCTCATATTTCTTATCCTATTCCTAACATTGATATTCAGCATATGTTTATTTCAAATTTATAAAAGGATATTAGAGATAAGATTCTGCTTACTGAATTTACCTCTTTTCAACAAATTTGTGCAGCACTTCATCATTATCAATTACAAGTGAGTCAATTTGAGAGAAACACTCCAATGGCTCCTGTTTTAGTTGATAATATTGACATTTCTCCTAATCCTAATAAGTTTCAAAAGCTTAACAAATATGTCAAGATTAACAAACAAACGAATGCGGTTGCTGCTCAAGTTGTTATTGTATCCAACAATGCACTTCTGCATCCACTGCTTTCCGTATGAATCATTCATTTACTCCTCTCTCTGAATATTTACATTCTATTATGAGTAGGTTGTTAAGTGATAATATGATTACCCTACCTCCTATTCAACCTCTTCTCCCTACCACAATAGCATCAAAGTCCTTTGACCCTAAAGCTTTTAATCAATACCATCGCTAGAATGGCCATGATACTGAAAAATATTATTCTCTAAAGTATAAGTTTCAAGACTTAATAGATTGTAATGCTTTATCTGTTGATAATTTTTATGGTAATGGGAACAAATTTGTCTCTCCTCCTAATCAAAACCTTCAAATCTATACGAATCCTTTACCTACACATGATACTAATACCATCGCTCTACCATCTTCTGTGAATATTGTTTATGATTCAAAGATGGATGGTCTTAATCACATTGTTAATCATGTGGAGTGTGTTGTTTCATCTCAATCTGTTGTTCAAGATCCTTCGCCTCCACTTCAACTTCAAGTTCCACCTAAACCTCAAAAACAAACTAAGGATAAACGACCTAGGGAACTTTCAATTTCCTTTCATGATTCTGAGACTATTAAGGCTCCCGATGGTCCTCTTTATATCTATGTTAGGATTTCTAAGATACCTAAGTGTGGCTGTCTTGTTGATCCCACATCTTTAATAAATGTCATTACTGAGCAAAATATTTTTATGAAAAACCTACAACGTGATTTTTATGATCCATCTGATGCATGGATCCAAGATTGTAATGGTTTTCTCTTTCTTGCACTTGGTTCTATTAACTTGCTTGTTGAACTTTATGGAAAATTTGTAGATACTACCTTCATGGTCGTTCCTACTTCTGATCAATTTCAAGTCAAATTTGGTTTTCCTTGGATAACTGCTATGCATGCTATTGCTTCTCCTATTCATAAATGTCTTAATTTTATTCAAAATGGAGAAGTAAAAATGATTAATCATAGTTTGTATCAACCTTCTAGGCCTAGGTATTGTGCTACTCTTGATTTATTTTGGCCTTCATTACCTAATTCATGTCCTCCTCACCCTAATAACCTTTTTCGTTCATATCAAGCCTATAAACATTGCAAGATTGTCAAGTTAAGCATACCTCAGATAGATCTTAACCATGGTCTTTTTCCCACTCCTTCCATACCTCCTTTATCCATTACAACTAGCTCTCTTACGCAACCTCCCAGTGTTGCTTCTCATCCTACTGCAAATCCTACCAACCCTCCTATAGAACCTATGAAGGAGCTAGTTGTTACTAGTTCTCAACATGTGTCAAACAAAGAAAAATGTAACAAATCTTCTAATGAACATCGTAAGAAGCATATAGCTAATGCTAGGTCCCATGCTTTTGTTCTTTGAAATTCTTTACCTTCTTTTGACCAACCTATGTCTGATGTGTTGGTAAAAGATAATATTCATAATGATGTTAAGATGAATGAGTATGATGATCCTATTTGCATCTTAGATCGTATTTTAATTAATCTTGATGAGGAAGATAATATTGATGATCCTATTGATCTTAGTGATTAATATGAGACCATTGATCTTGATACTGATTTACCTCGTATTCTTTCAACTCAATTTATAATTACACCTAGTATTGAGCAATGCAATTCTCAAGAGGATCCTTGTTTGGAACTGGCTATTATTCCTACTATATTGGATATATTCCCTCTTGCCAGTTTCCCACCATCCCTAAATGATACAAAATGATGTGAGGAGAGTAGGTGATGCACCTGATTAGCTTATCCTTTATGGTAGCCCTTTTTGTGTTTTCATGTTGTACTGTGCTTCTCCTGTAATGTGTTTTCTAGATGTTTGTTAGACTCTTTTATACCTGTTGTATAATTCCTCTACCTATTTTTTGGTGCAAGATGATAAATGAATCAAACCTGTTGTATAATTCCTCTATATGTATATTTAATCTTCTATATGTTGTTTTCATGTTATGTTTTACTTATGTTATTGTTCGTAAATGTTTTCCTTGTGTAGTCTTCTTGGATCTGTGACATGGTAGCACTGATTCTTTTTGGTCTCCATGTTATGGTTTGAAAATATTCTTCTTCGTAACTCTTGAAGTTTTCTTTCCTCCATTTTGATTGTAGTTCTACGTTCTTTGGGGAATGATGTCAATTCATTTTCAATAATATCATATCTATATATACATGTTATCTTATGATCATACTAACCCCAGAGTAGGTAGACCCCTTCTATGTTCTTTGTATGTTTATGTGGTATTTCCCTTGATTTTTCTTTGTTTGGGGGCATCTCATAGTGGAAACATAATCAGTAGAGTTGTTTATGTTTCCATTAAATCCATTTCTCCTGTTAAAGTGTTAGCAATGAATTTAACGTGCGGGCATTTGCTCTACTCACTTTTTGCACACACGCACTTTCAAAATATTTTCAAACTTAAAACTTTTTCCCTTTAATGATTAAAGACTGGTCCTTAAAGCAAAAATTTCTACCTTATAGGATCTCTTGATCCCTTAAGGTTGGAAGGTTTCCTTAAGATCAGATCTACCTGATGGGTTGACTAGTGAGTAGCCACATTCACTAGGCAGTTCAACTCCATCTTTTCAGTTGCACTGTTTCCTCGTGCGGTTCACAATGGGACATAAGTTCTCATTGGGCGAGGTAATCACACCCTCTCTCTTTTTCTCCTTAACTGGTGATGTCTCTCTTATCATGATCTTAGGGTTGATAAAGAATTAATTCCCTGGGGGCTTGAGGATTCCTTTTTCCCTTTTGATTTCAATAAGAGTATTTGTTCCTTATGATCTCCTTTACCAAGAGTTTGGGTTGAGTCCATACTCTTGCTAAAGTGGGGGCTAAATGTATAGTCAAAAAATGGAAGCACTTCCATTGTAGACTGGTTTTGCCTTCTGAGTAAGTGGTTTTGGGTCATTTCAAGTGCCTTGAATGGGTCTCTGACTTGGATCTGACTTTTTCCCCCTATTCTGCCCCATTTCCCACTTTTTCCAGCATGTTTCTGACACTCCAAACTGCAAACTGGGACTTTGACCTCAGGGTCAAAGTTGACCATTTTGGTTCAAGGTCGACCTCAACCTTGACCTATGTAAAGGTTGACCTCAACCTTGACCTTGGTCAGAATCGACCTTTTTCTGACCTATGGTCCAAATTCCAAATTTCCAGGGTTTCCAGATGTCGGGCTTTGGAAAGAGTTAATTCTCGCTTTTGGGTCGGTTGTTTCAATCTTCGGAGCAACAAATCTTAAATTATATTTAATATAGATCCTCTTCTAGGGGTATAGGTCTAATTAGAATTTAATTCTCCTATGTAGGCCTCTCTAGAATATTGTGCCCTAGATTCATATATAGGGAAGCTTTCTCCTCTCATTTTCTCTAACCATAAGCAGTCATAACCATCATCAAGCATAATCACAAGAGCTCAAGACTTGAAGAGTGAAATCCAAAGGTGAAGAAGCAATATTTGAAGCAAGCCAAGTGGCCATTGAAGCATTCATCCATTCTCAAGCATTCAAGCACTTCTCAAGCACTCAATTCATCAAGAAGATCCATTGGTGGCCATTGAAGGATTCAAGCTCCATGGAGCCCTCTTTTTGAAGATTTCTCCATCCACATTCCTCCAAGACTCTTCCTATTAAAATATCCATTCAATATTGGTGTTGAATATCTACAATCAATTGATTTGAGACATCCTACATTCTACATTCTACATTCTACATCCATTTGGTGCATGCATACTTGTGGATCCATGGATTTGAATCCACCACAAGGATTTCTGCAAGCAAGGTGAATTTGTTCATTTACTTTGTTTTACTTATGCAATTTCAATTATACTTTGAGGTTAATTCCAAAACTGGGGTTTGACCAAGGAAAACCCCTTCCCCCCAACAAACAATCTATTTTTCTTGCAGGTATAGGTTCACAGCAGTGAATCAGAGTGAAGATTTGGATACCCTTTTCAGTAACATTTTGAGATCTGAAAACATATTTTTAGTCGGAGACATTTTAGGTTGATTCTACCCTAGGTCAGAATCAGAAATTTTGGGCCAATGGTGACATTGACTTGAGGGTCAAAATCAGAACTATGTCAGTAGAGAAAAAGATTTCTGGGTTTTGTTCGTCTCTGCATTTCTATTCCAGATCCAGTCTCATATTTTACAGAAACTCAATGCAGACCCGCAAAAACATAATTCTTCATATTGTAACATTTCAAGGTTAGTACTTTTCCCTATTTATTTCAATTAAAGTTCTTGATCTTTCTAAACCTATCACACATTATTTCCTATAAAAGGGAATTTAAGATCTTCCTCTTTGCTCTCATTTCCCAATGATGGATTCATTTATGCATTGATCCTTCCTTTGGGGTTAATCAATTTGGATCCTTCCTTTGTGTATCTAAGGATAAAAAGGGAACATCTTATTTATCCCTACATTTTATATGTTACAACTCCATAAATACATTATCTTCAAGTGGGATTCCAAGTGCGATGAAGCTTTTTTTTTTCAAGAAATACTTGATGAATCTTCTAATATAGATGGCTCCAATGCCCAACAAACCATTGTTACTCTACATTTTAGCAACAAAAATTTCATGAGGAACATTGTTAGCCCAAGAAGATGAACAAGGAAAAGAGAAGGATATTTAGTACATGAATAGGACTTTGGTTAAGTATGAACTTAACTAAACCTTCATCTAAAGAGCATATCTAGTAGTATTTTTTGCTTCCCAAAAATTATGAAATTATATGCTAGCACATCAAGTTAGGTTAATTTCTAAGATAGATGCTTTAAAATATCAATTTCTCCAAGGTCGGTATTAATGATGTATTGTATTGGGCTCTCTATCTTGAAGGCCAAAACCTTTCCCTGGTAAGTTTATTTCATGGTGATGGGGGTCCTCTCCAATGATATTTTTTCCTTTGTTTTCTTATCGACAAGGCCTGCAGATACTTGTGCATCAGGTTCCTCAGCTAGTATCTTGTCTCACTCAATATCCTTTAATAGCACTTAGCAATCTCATAGTATCTCATATAAACATTCTACCTCTCCATAGGAAAACTTTGGGATTTAGGGTTCAAGACCATAGATCTGGGCTTCCTAGAATGTGCATACCTAAAGGAAGGGGATGATGATGACAAGATCCCTTAACCCTCCGATTTAATAGCATCCCTTTGAATTGAGCATCAAGCTTCATGAAGAGAGAACCAGACATCTAGGTTTGGAGGTATGTAAAATGATATGTACTCCTAAATAGGGTAGGAAAAAGATGGGAGTCCTAGACATGAAAGTTTCAAGTCTCCTTTGAACTTTATTTTCCTCACCCTAGTGATCAAATTATGTTATGGGTTACTGTAATTAAATGGGACCCCTCAGAAAGAGGGTCTAAGGATCCATGTTTAGGAATCTAGAAACAATGACCACATAAAAATTGGGATGAAAGACATTGGATTCCCAAAGCTGAAGTCCCAAAGACTTGATGACAACTAACATGCTTCAAATTTTGAATGTGAATAAGTGTAAAAAATGCACCTCCAAAGGGAGTGTGGTCTTGGATGCATTCTACGATGTAAGAATTTCCTAAGGCAAGAAAGCCTTAAACATTTAATGCTATTGTTGTAGAGCAATAGATAGATGCCCTAATTAACCATTGTATGACCAAGGGAATGTAGACAAAGCACTAGAAAGCTCTAATTGGAAAAATATTTAATCTGAAACCTAGGGCATTAGATTCTAAGGCAAGAAAAATCAAATTACTGGTAAAATTTAAGAACTTTAAGGCACCTAGAGCATGATTTTCATGAGAAAGCCCTTTATTTATAAGGTACAAATAGAAACCCTAAAATAAGAAGGAAATAATAGTGGAATAAAAATAAAAATATACAAAGAAGCGAAGAAAAAATCCAAGAAAGAAGAAATGAATTCTAACCTTCTTGGACGCATGAATGTGAAAATGCACAAACTCACTAGAAAATAGCACAAGATGCAACACTAAATTTTAAAATCAAATTTGAACTGGTCAATAGGGAAGCTAGGTCGCACAAAAGCTCTATTACTCATTTCAACACTTAGTAAATAAAAATGAGTCTTTTATAGCCCGTCAGGATGGTTGCATTAAATGCACTTGTCCTTTGCTACTGACAAGGGTGAACTTGAATGCATTGGAGACCATAACTCCAAAATATCAACTACTCTGAAGGGCCTAGATGATTCTTTTAAGAACTATGAGATCTCAAGGTTTTGACAATCCAGCAAAAGAGCCAAAAATAAAAATAACTCTCGAGTCCCGGACTCTAGAGAAGTAAAAAGAACAAAGAAAAGATAATCAAGGAAGAAAAAAAGGAGGGACACCCAACATATGCCAAGAAATTTTTTTGGGATGAGTATGCAAGGCATAAAAGGTACCTTACATAGATATCTTGTGCATGATGAGGCAAAAATTACCTTATTAGAGGTGCCTAAGAGTATATGTTGGACACACTTTAGCAATCCTACTTTGGCTAAGAAACTCTTGCATATTGGGTATTGTTTGCCTGAAACAAAAAATGATTCCTATTAATTTGTTAAGAAATGCAAGAAACATGATACTCACAAAAACTTGATACATGTTCTTGCATAGGAATTGCAATCGATTGCTACATTGTGGCCCTTTTTTTAGTGGGAACTCAACCTTGTGAGAAAAATCCATCCATCTTCCTCCAATCACCATAAATTCATCATCACTACCATTGATAATTCAACAAAGTAGATAGAAACAATCCCCTTAATAAATGTTACTAGTAAAAAGAATTTATACATTTATCCTTAACTATATTATATGTCAGTATGTTGTTCCCCTCTCCGTCATCCTAGATAATGGTCATCCCTTCAAAAATCCAGATATCCACAAAATTTTTGATAATTTCCACATTTAACACCATTTCTCTATACCATAATAGCCCCAAGGTAATGACCAATATGAGTCCTCTAACAAAAACATCATGAAAATCCTTAAAAAGACAGTCAATGAAGATAGTCATGACTTCCACATTCATCTTTACCCCACCTTTTGGGCTTACTACATGAGTGTTTTCACTCCCACGGGTGTCACTCTATATGCCCTAGTTGTCTTTGCTTCTAAAGACATCCTAACCATAAATTTGAGTTACCTTCTTTGTGGGTCTCTTTACATAATATTATCAATGATGAAGTGATGAACTACAATTGATTATATGTTTGAAGTCATTTGTTGATAGTCAACCGAGTTGCAGAAGTGATCATAAACATTATAAGTTAATGTATTGCCATTGATGTACTCTTATTTGAGTATTATTATGGTGAAAAAAATTTGTTATGATTTGAAGATTTGGAACAAACAATGTTTATGTGGTCGGTAAATGAAGAGCTTTGTATACACCGAGAGACAGTAATAACTGAGTAAAACGTAGTGTATACTGAGCACAATGATAACCGAGCTAGGGATCACCGAAACAACACGGTTAATACTAAGACCAAGCAATTAATTCAAATTGAGGTCGACTAGGATGTTGAGCTGGAAATTGATGATTTCGAGTTAAAAGATAATTTTGTTATTTGATCAAATGCTTATAAAAATTCAATGAAGATCGGATGACAAAGATTGAAATGTGTTTTTAACATAACTGCCGAGGAAGGATCAAGTGGGAAAATGAACAATGGAGATTAAGCAACAAGATTTGAAGGATGAAAATTAAATGATACATGATGTCTATATAAGAGATAAGAGATTCATTTTGAAATATACCACACACCTGAAGCGCACACATGTGAGTTTATGCATGACTGATAAAACTCGTTAAAGACATAACCAAGCATTTTCTACAGACATAACCGAGCAACAGAGGAAAGAGGATTACCAAGAAGAACAAATATGAACTATGAGATGAACTAAAGAAGCACAAATTGATTAGAGGTATTATGTACTTAGAATAGATCTGAGTATCAGAAAATCAAAGTTGTATTTGAATCAAATCATTAATGTATCAAATTAACCATTGTTACAGATAAATATCTTAACCGAGTAGGAAAGTGAAGTCTTTAATATAATAATCAAAGAATGTTAAGTGTTTTCTTGTTGACCCCATAGTGAATGCATGGTCAAAAGAGAAATGTTAGTTTTAAATACTCTAACTAGGTCACATTTAACAGTGTGCATCGTAACCTTTAATAGGGTTGGGTCTTCATCGAGCTCACTTCAAAAGAGTGAAAATATTTTGGGTTACCGGTCCCAGGTGGTTTTTCCCTTAGCAAGGTTTCCATGTTATAAAAATATATGTGCCAATGTGCATGAATGTTGTGGTTTATTATTTTAATTTAAACTTTATTTTATTCACCTAGATCGGTAATCACAGTATTAATTTACTGATACTCGGTAAACACTATTGATGAAATTTCAAGTTTACAAAATACATTTTCACCGAGTTTATTTATATGATTGAATTTTTTTTGGTATACATCTAGAGAAATTTGGGACTGTAGGATAATTTGTGAGGAAACTAATTCTAACTGATTCACCCCCACCCCTCTCAGTTATTCTAACAATTGGTATCAGAGCAGACAGTGCTTAGAAAAAAAATTTCAAGGACTTAAGCTAAAGATCACAAGATGTATAAGAGAGATGCACCTAAGTTGAACAAGGATAAATTCTCGACATGGAAAAGAAGAATGAGATTATACCTATCAGGGATTGGAGACAACATTGTAGATTTTCTGGACAATGAATTCATTCTACCTACTGGACCTTTGAGTGTAAATTGGATGAAAGAGAAACATGAACATAACCTTATCATGGTGGAGATTGCTTCTTCAGTTACTAATGCAGAATTGGAGACATCAAGACATGTACAACTGTCAAGCAAATGTGGGATCATCTTACACTAGTTTATGGAGGAGATGCAAATTTACTGAGAGCCAAAGCTGAAATTCTTCATGGAAAGTTTGATGATATGAGAATGAAGGAAGGAGAAAACATAACACAGTACAGTACCTGACTTAAAGAAGTTGTAAATTATATTCAAGGATTTTGTGGAATCATTGATGAAGACACAATTGTGAGTAAGATTCTTAGAACACTATTGCCTATATATTCTATAAGAGTTTCTGCAATTCATAAAATGAGAGTTGCACCTGGAAATAACATTATTGTTGATAGTGTTGTTAGAAGATTGATTTATTTTGAGTTGAATAACTTTGACATCAGTATTGTACCATCTATGGAGTCCGCATTTATGTCTACTTTGAATATGGGTAAATCTAGTAGCAAACACATAATCAAAAATAATAGTGATAGTGATAGTGATAGTGATAGTGATGACAAGGAACTTGGTGAACTTGAAGCTTTAATGGTTAGAAGATTGCACAGAGGTAAAGAAAGATATAAAGGTAAACTACCTTTGATATCTTTTAACTGTAAGAGATTGGCCATTTTGCTACAAGATTCTCTAACAAAAAGAATGATGATAGAAATGATAGATATAATGATAGAAAGGATGACCAAGACTACAGAAGCAACTGACAGTATGAAAGAAGAGATAACCGAGATTATAAAGATAAAGGTAAGAAAGATGGTTACATTGTTGAAGATAAAGTTAATTGTAGTAGTTCTGATAGTGATGAAGATATTGAGACAGTGTTCGTAGCTTTGAAAGATGATTCAGATGAAGATGAAAGGTATGTATAAACAACACTTATCTCTAAAGTCAGTAAACATGATATTTGGGTTATTGATAGTGGTTGTACACATCACATGACTGGTGATAAAGGAAAATTTGAATTTCTTGAACATTGTGATGGAGGATTAGTAAGAATGGGAAATGATACACCTTGTCAAGTGAAAGGAAAAGGTACTATTATGCTGAACAATAAAATCAAATGTGAAAATGCTTATTGGGTAAAGGACTTAACTATAATCTATTGAGTGTTTCACAGTTGAATAAAATAGGTCACCGAGTTGCATTTGAGAATAGAAAAGCAAGAATCTATGATGGAAAAGGAAAATTGATTGGCAGTGGCGAACAATCTAGAGGTACCCTATTCTATCTTGACACAGCTGAAACTACTTGTTTATTGGAAAAGAATGAAGATGTATGGTTATGGCATAAAAGACTTTTTCATGTAAATTTTGATGACATGGTTAAGATTAGTAGAAAAAGAAAAGCTAGAGGCTTACTAAGCTTATCAAAACTAGACCATGTAATGTGCAAAAAATTTCAAAAGGGTAAGATGTCGAAATCTAGTTTCAAGAGAAAGAATTTCTCATCTAATGATATTTTGGAGTTAGTTAATATAGAGCTATGTGGACCAATAAGAACATAGAGCTATTATGGGGACATATATTATATTTTATTTGTTGATGACTACTCTAGGATGATGACTGTCATGTTCCTAAAAGAAAAATATGAAGCATTTAAGATGTTTAAGTGGTATAAAGCTAAAGTGGAAAAAGAAACTAGTAGAGATCTGAAGTGTTTGAGATCTAATAGAGGAGGTGAATTTATTTCTGATGAGTTCACTAACTTTTGTAATGAGTATGGAATCAAGATACAGGTTTCTACACCAAGGACACCATAGCATAACGGGATTGATGAAAGAAGAAATAGATCAATTGTTGATTGTGCCAAAACATTGATGATTGAGAAAGGATTTGCACAAACATACTGGAGAGAAGTAGTAAGCACAGTTGTTTATGCACTAAACCAAGTACAACTGAAGAAATATTCAAACAAAACACCTTATGAGTATGGTATGGGTATACACTGATTGTAAGTTATTTTAGAACATTTGGTAGTTAGTGTTATATTCTGAAAGATGATCAAAATGGAAAATTTAATTCAAAAAGTGATGAAGAAATATTTCTTGGATATTCTACTAAGACTAAAGCTTATAAATGTTTGAACAAGACAACTAACAAAATCATTGGGAGTGCAAATGTGAAAGTTGATGAATTTTTTGAGCTAAATGATGAGGAGAGCATGAGAGAACCTGAAGATTACAGTAAATTTGTTTACTAGGAATAACCTAATACTATACTGACGCGGATGCATAACATTACCATGCAACAAGGTAATGTTACCAGGCAACGGGTTAATGTCACCAGGCAACAGATAGCATAGACTGAGAATCAAGAAAATTTTGAAACCAAATATCATGAACTAGAAGACAATGAACCTACAAAAGAAGATGATGAAGGACAGGGATTTGAACATGTACTTGCTAAATATGTAAGAAGACACCATCCATGGGATCAGATTATTGGAGATAAAAAAGAAAGCATAATGACAAGAAGTAAGTTAAGAGACAACACTTGTTTAATTTATGAATTTGAGCCTAAGAATGTTAGAGATGCATTAGAAAATGAAGAATGGTTTAATTCTATGAATGAGGAAATTGAGTAGATACAGAAAAATAAGACATGGACATTAGTACTCAGACCGAGTGATAAAAATGTCATTGGCACCAAATGGATTTTCAGAAAAAAATTGAATTAAGATGGGAATGTAATCAGAAATAAAGCAAGATTGGTTTGCAAAGGTTATGCACAAGAAGAAAGAATTGACCACGGAGAAACTTTTGCACCCGTTGCTAGACTTAAAGGAGTAAGAATACTATTTGCATACACTGCATATAAAGGATTCAAGGTATATTAGATGGATGTGAAATCTACATTTTTGAATGGAATAATGGAAGAAGAGGTATGCATTGAACGACTTGAGGGATTTTTTTAATCCTGATCAGACACACCTGGTATGTAAGTTACACAAAGATTTATATGGACAGAAGCAAGCACCGAGAGCATGGTATGAAAGATTGCATTCATATATTATAAGTATTGGATTTATTAGAATAAGTGACAACAACAATTTGTATTTAAAAGGAGGAAATGATGATAAGGCACTTATTGCTAAAATATTTGTTGATGATATTATATTTGGGGGTAATGATAACTTATGCACATCATTTGTTGATGAAATGAGGAAAGAATTTCAAATGTCGATGTTTGGTCAAATCAAATTTTTTCTAGGATTGTAAATTTTACAACTGACTGAAGGTATCTACATTACTCAATAAAAATACATCAAGGAAGTACTAAAGACATTCAAAATGGAAGAATCAAAACCAGTCAAAACACCTATGGTGACAAGATGCAAACTGACAAAAGAAGACAAGACACATGAGGTAAATCAAACATTGTACAAATCTATGATTGGTAAATTGATGTATGTTGTTCACACAAGACCTGACATTGCACATGCAGTTGGAATAGTTACAATATTTTTTTCTAACCCTAGGGAATCACATATGACTGTTGTAAAAAGAATTTTTACATATTTGAAGAATACAGAGAATTATGGCCTATGGTATAAAAGAGAAGGAAAATTTGAATTGAAAGTTTATATTGATGCTAATTGGGCTGGGAATATAGATGATAGAAAGAGTACTACTGGTGGAGCATTCTTTATTGGAGAAAGACTAGTTACTTGGATAAGAAAGAAGCAAGGATGCATATCTCAGTCAACTACAGAAGTAGAGTTTGTTGCTTCTGCTAAAAATTGTTCTAACATACCATGGATAAAACAAATATTGAAAGGAATGAATGAGGAGATCACTGAACCAATGATGATTTATTGTGATAATACAAGTGCTATAAATATTTCAAAGAATCTTGTGATGCATGCAAAGACAAAGCACATATCTATAAAATATCACTACTTAAGGGAACAAGTACAAGACAAAGAAGTAATACTGGAATGTGTACAATCAAAAGAAAAAATTGTTGACATATTCACAAAACCCTTACCAAAGGATACATTTGAGTACTTGAGAGTTCGACTAGGGGTTTGTCCCTTGTCTATTGGTAACTAAGCTGAGTAGGAGGTTGCATCAACCCACATGAAATTAGAATATCAATCATATTGATGCAAAGCTAAACTGGATTGACATAGACATATCCATACAATGAAAGGTACCTACTGCATGGAAAATCAAAAAAAAAATGGCTATTGAAGAGCTGCATATTTTCTTTTTGGCATTGTTGTCAAAGCGAGAGAGATTCATGAAATATAAAAGGGAGAGAGTTGATCAATGAAATATAAAGAGTTGATTAATGAAATATATATCCATCTAAGGGAGAGAGTTGATCGATGAAATATCTACTCGTTGAGGGAGTACAGAGAAAGGGAAAGCAAAGAAATATCTAATCTACAAAGAGATTCAAGAGCTAAAATGTCAAAACTACAGAGAGAGTCTATATAGTGAGTATTTTATTTATACTGACATAGATTATCTTCAAGCTAAGGAGAACTACATAATTGTTACAGTTGTAGAACAGAAGTTTGGTATTTTTTTGTATGGCATTTTATACTGCATATTTTATATTGTGTTGCCATCAATGCCAAAGGGAGAGATTAATGAACTACAACTGATTATATGTTTGAATTCATTTGTTAATATTCAATCGAATTGCAGAAGTGATGATAAACATTATTAGTTAATGTATTGTTATTGATGTCAACTTATTTGAGTATTATTATGGTAGAAAAAAAAATTTATGATTTGAAGATCTGGGATAAACAATTTTTATGTGGTCAGTAAATGAAGAGTTTGTTAGTAATAACTGAGAGGGGGGTGAATCAGTGGCCTCAAAAATATTCCAATAATCAACCCTTAAAACTTAGGACCACAAAATTATACCTCTAGTTATCTTCAGTCCTATAAAATTAATTCCTCCAAATACTTATATCAATTTACTACTGATAGGAATGCTTTGTAAAACCTTCTACTGTGTGTTTACCGAAAAGCAGTCTGTCAATTTACCGAAAGATAATAAATTATCTAGAGTATATCGATCAATCCAATTAAGTTGTGTGTAATGCAAAAGACTAAATTAATGACTCATAAACACATTGACACATGGATTTTTAATGTGGAACCCTTGTTAAGGGAAAAACAACTTGGGACCGGTAACCCAAAATTTTCACTCTTCTGAAGTAAGCTCGGTGAAGAGCCAACCCTATTAAAGGTTACAAACACACTTTTAGGTGTGACCTTGTTAGAGGATTTGAAAGTTTAGTTTGTCACTTGACATCAGGCATCTCTATGCTACCATCCTTGATCAAACACTCACTTGGCATGTCAATAGGTATCTGGCATCTCATGCTATCTTCGTGATCAAACTTTTTGATACTCCATTGGATGTATCTCAATATAGAAAGGATCTTTAAATCCCACTCAGTTAAGAGACTTTCTGAATCAATGGTTAAACTAAAATAGTATGATCTATTCACATATACAACTATACTTGCAGATTTTCAGATCTATTGTAATCTCACAAACTATTCTGATCAATATAAATTTGTTTATACCTTTGCTCCACTTTGATTCTACTTGGTGATGCTATGCTTTGTTGCTTGGTGTCTACAGAATTCTTTAGCTCTTTCCTCAGCTCGTTGATCAACATTGTATGAATTTTCTCTTCATCAGTTTCTCTTTAGCATCCTCCATTCTCTTTCTCCCCACACCAATTTGTAATGAATTGATTTTTCTCTTAAATAGACATGATATCACCATTGTTAGGTTCTTGATCTTCTTGATCTTGGCGTGATCCACAATTCTCACCAATTATATTTAAAGCAAAACTCCTATTTTATCTCGCTGAGATCTTCTTGCTAACTGGACAAATCAGCTTTAAATCAATTACTTATCTCTGGCTTATCTTGTCGATGAAAACAATGATAACTACCAGTTAACTCTATATTTAACTATGCCATCTAGATATTTTGTCATTTGTGAACTCCAGTTAATTTCAGTTTAACTCTTTGATAGCGTCGGTCAACACTCCAGTTCTCCTCAAGCTTCTCCGTCGGTTTACACTATGTTTCTGGCCATCGGGTTTTCTTGTGATTCTGCTCATTAGTTTTCTTTCTCAAGCATCATTGTAACTTGGTTGTCGGTGATCTCTATCCATCGGGTTCCACTAACCATCAGTGTTTGTAGTCACAATGTGAATGCTTGTCTTTTATGCATTACAGAAAGCATAATCTTTATCTCTCTAATCCTCTAAATTCTTTGACACTTTGATTATAACCGATTAGATTATATCAAGTTGACATCAATGACAATACAATCCATTAACTGATTTAATGTCTTTCACTATCCTTCTACATTTTGGTTATCAACTTAACATCTTCAAACGTTCAATCAGTTACATGTCATCAGAGTTATGTATACACTGAGAGACAGTAATAACTGAGTAAAACACAGTGTATACCGAGCACAGTGATAACCGAGCTAGGGATCAATGACACAACACGGTTAATACTAAGACCGAGCAATTAATTCAAATTGAGGTCGACTAAGATGTTGATCTGGAAATTGATGATTTCAAGGTAAAAGATAAAGTTTGTTATTTGATCAAACGATTGTGAAAATTCAATGAAGATCGGATGAAAAAGATTGAAACATGTTTTTAACACAACTACTGAGGAAGGATCAAGCTAGAAAATGAACGATGGAGATTAAGAGGCAAGAATTGAAGGATGAAAATTAAATGATACATGATGTCTATATAAGAGACAAGATATTCTTTTTGAAATATACCACACACCTGAAGTGCATACATGTGATTTTATGCATGACTGATCAAATTGGTTAAAGACAGAACCAAGCATTTTCTGCATACATAACCGAGCGACAGAGGAAAGAGGATTACTGAGTAGAACAAGTATGAAGTATGGGATGAATTGAAGAAGTAAAAATGGATCAGATGTATTATCTACTTAGAATAGATCTGAATATCGGTAAACCAGAGTTGTATTTGAGTCAGATCATTATTGTATCAGTTTAACCATTGTTATAGATAAATCTCTTAACTGAGTAGGACAGTGAAGTCTTTATTATAAAATTTAGAGAATGTTGAGTGTTTTCTTGTTCACTCCATAATGAATACATGGTCAAAAGAGAACTGTTAGTTTTAAATCCTCTAACTAGGTCACATTTAACAGTGTGCATTGTAACCTTTAACAAGGTTGGCTCTTCACCGAGCTCACTTCAGAAGAGTGAAAATATTTTGGGTTACCGGTCCCAGATGGTTTTTCCCTTAGCAGGGTTTCCGCATTAAAAAAATCTGTGTCAATGTGCATGAATGTTGTGTATTGTTATTTTACTTTACACTTTATTTTATTGACCTAGATTGATAATCACAGTATTAATTTACTGATACCCAGTAAACACTATTAATGAAAGTTCAAGTTTATAGTATACATTTTCACCGAGTTGATTAATATGATTGAATTTGTTTTTGTATACATCTGGAGAAATTTGGGACTGTAGGATAATTTTTGAGGAAACTTATTCTAACTGATTCACCTCCCCTCTCAATTATTCTAACATGAAGACTACAAAGTCTTCATCTTGTATGATCTAGAACTATTGGATGAATGAAGACAAAATGTTTTCAACCATCTTAGAGATTATCATAAGCTTATATGTAGAATTTACAATCAAAGAGGTAATCCATCCAAATTCGAGGTTGTTGATCTTGTCCTCAAAGAAAATCCAAGAAATCAACAAGATCATGAGAAAAAGGGCAAGTTTGAACCTTATTGGCTCACTCCATACATTATCACTACTGCATATGGATTGGAATTATATCAGCTGGCTACCCCTAAAGGTGATGCATTGGATGATCCAATCAACAGTTTTTACCTTCATACGTTCTATGCCTAAGAATATCAGAGGACCCCTTAAAGTCCTGATAAATACAAAAAAAATTATAAAAAGACCTGAATTTTTTTTTAAATAATTTTAAAAAAATAGTAAAGAGAATTAATTCATCCTATTGTGAAAACCACTTCAATGGTACCTTGGGTAAGTACTATAGTGAAAACTAGGATATTGGTGTCATGTGTGGGGAATTTTCTCCTCCCTCCTTCGTATCTTGATCTCTTTCCATATCCATCTTCTGCCTCTCTTTTCCATATCATAATAACCTTTTCACCCTTACCATGGACTATGGATCGATTCACCATTCTTATGCACACTTCTCCATGTATAACAAGCTAGTTGTGTCCTTCATTGAGGCATCTCCTCAACCTTGGAAATGGGTTAGGATAATTGGCACCTTGCGCTTAGAGGAACTTTACCTTTTGACGTTCATCTTTTTTATCACATTTTTTTAATAAAATTTTATTGACACCATCTATCTGAATCATTTGATCCTTTTTCTCTACAATAAATACATCTAGTTTGTGGGTTGAGGACACTTTTTAATATACATGAGTAGTTTTGAATATATCAAAATCATGACATGATGAGACTAAGATCAAGCAGACATAACTACATCCTTATCAACTTATTAGACTATTTACATTAACTGTGACAAGAATTATTTCTGCATGAAGTTTGATGGTTGTTTGTTTGATGTCTTTGCTTTCTTTTTTCTTTTTTTTAAATCTTTGGTGACATGTCTTTAAGTTTTTCTAGGATGTCTCTTAATAGAGATTTTATCTCTAGGATGTCTTTGACAAGAGACATGGTGATGGAGCATGTTCATTTATTTTCTACCTGTGAATTACTCCCCATTAATATGTTGACTTATCTTAAGACATGATTATCTAAGATCATCAAGGACATATGGGTCTCATGTGAATAGGGGCAACCCTTAACTATTTGTTGTGCCTTCCTCCATGCAATCAGTATGTCGATTCATTTGGATCTACTTCATATCCATATGGGTTTATGTTTTTTCTATTATAAGCTCGTTGATTATATAGTA
This sequence comes from Thuja plicata, assembly GCA_018584345.1. Classification (NCBI taxonomy): domain Eukaryota; kingdom Viridiplantae; phylum Streptophyta; class Pinopsida; order Cupressales; family Cupressaceae; genus Thuja; species Thuja plicata. The sequence continues at coordinate 2,522,603 of MU226400.1, read as the reverse complement.
CCTAAAAAGCACAAGAATCTCATCACTTCCCCTCTTTTGATCATCTCTATCACTTTGCATCTTTCTACTTACTTCATCCATAATCTTTCTCTCTTCATATTACAATCTCTAACCTGATACATGTTGTTCCTATCAATATCAAATTAATTAGTTTGTTTCTTAGTATGGGGGACATATCTCCCTAACCATCAACATTGTCTTATCTGTCTGCAATGAATCAAACACTACGTCCGCTTATCATGTGCTAGCATCAAGTAATCAAATAATCTTAATCAACTTATCAACCTGACTATACTAATCATTTTAATCAATTGGTCAGTTGTGCTTATCAATCAATTAAATCAGCTCAATCAATCTAGCTAACTTGATCATTTCAATCAATTGATCAATTATGCTTATCTTGTGTGTGCTTTAATAAAATGTGTAGATTCTTATCATTTTCTTAACTTATCCTCAAAAGTGTAGCATCCTAGCATTTTATGCAACTTAATCAATAATGTAGTATCATTATCAAATCTTCCTTGTGATCTATTGAGTGATTGTCCGTCAGATTTCTCACCCAATCTCTCAAGGGGTAAATACATATTACCTTACGTGGTAAAACTAGGGCATGTATCAATGATCAAAAAGTTGTATTGTCTCAAAAATGGGCAAAATGTAGACACCAAAAAATTTCCTAATGAAATCAATAAAATTCATCTATTAATTAAATAAATATTTATTATTTATTTAATTAAATCAGTATCGTCTTCCTCTATTATTTAAATAAATATTTTATATATTTATCTAATTCACTAAGCATTTTCCATCCTAAAATTAAATAAATTCCTATTTATTTAATTACTTATTTAGAACTTCTCCTATTTATGAAATAAATACCTTTATTTATTTTATAAATTTACCAATCGTCTTCTTTCTAATTCCACCAATCACCTTCAATCACACAGATCACTCAACAAATTTTGAGCTTGTGAAAAATGACACTCTCTTCATTGGACTTTTATTCCTTCACAAGACAAAATGTCTTGGAAAGTCAATATTCCTACCTACCACTTCATCTCAACCACTCATCTCCTATTGCCTATTAATCTCCTTAATCCTTTGTATCTTCTCACATACTCTTCAATCCTAGCCGATCTTCAAGCACCTCTTAATCCTAGCCCTTGAAATTTATGAGAATTCTATAAAACATGATTTTCTCCTCGCATTTGTTACCTTAGAACCTTATACAATCGTTGAGAACAATGTTCCCCTCTCAATCTTTCCTACTTTATCTTTTGGAGAACTTATGCCCTATTGTGATCTTTGAGAGCTCATATCATTATCCTATTGCCATATCATATTGTTCATACTACCATTTTCATAGTTTTGTATCAATCAACCATCTCCATTTTCTCATATCCTATTCTGCATGTGCCAATAAAACAAGATATTTAAGATAGGAGGACAATGGAATTAAGAATCCCTTGAGTGCATTGGTATAATATTTTTTTGTTTAGTTTTGTGTTTTATGCATTCTTAGGTGAGAGCTCTATTAGATGATGTTGGTTTACTTTGTGTGCTTAGGGCTTATGGTTGGGTTGATTTAGTATGCAGGATAGGTTGTCCAATTCCACCACCATCAAGGCTTATGTCCACATTTCACTAAATAAAAGTGGTCTAAGTTGGATCCAAAAATTGAAAGGTTTATTTTCTCTTGATATGGTGAGAATGTGAAGGATTATAAACTTTGGAATCCACTAACCAAGAAAATTGTATATTCTAGAGGTGTGATCTTTAGGGAACTAAGAGCCATTTTTTGACCTTAAACAATAAAAATACAAATAAAAGGAAAGGAAAGCATAGTTTGAGATAAAGAAATAACATGTACCTAATGTAGAATAAAGAAATGGATTCAGGAATGTGGAGGAACGAGAAGAAGAGGCTTCATATGAAGATTCTAGGAAAATTGAAGAGATTGTGGACGATAACAAAGAAGAATTTGAGCAAGCTCAAGAATAAGAATAACCCCATACCCCTATGCTTAGGAGGTTCACAAGACAAAAAAAAAAGTCAAATTGAAAAGTATAGGCAATTATTATTATATATTTTCCTTATTAAGTTTTACTTTTTATGATAGTGAGTCTTGGTTACAAGCCATGCAAGAGGAATTTATGGCTATAGAATCTTGTAATAAATAGGATCTTATGCATTTTTACAGAGGAAGACTATTGGTTATAAATGAATATTTAGGAAGAATTTTGGAGTAGATGGTTCATTAGAGAGGTACAATGCTAAACTAGTGGCTAAGGTCTTCTCCTTGGAGATGGAGTTAATTTTGGTGGAATATACTCTCTTATTGCTAAATTACCCTCTATTAGATTTATTTTCTCCTAGCTAGTACTATTTTTTTTGAAATTGAGCGAATGAATATTAAAACTAATTTTTTGCATAGAGACTTGGAAGATGGAATATTTATCCAACAACCTAAATATTTTGCAGTAAAAGAGAAAGAACGTCTAGTTCGCCAACTAAAAAGGTCTCTTTTCTGTATTATGTTTGATTCGTTTGTTTTGAAGTTGCGTTTTATAAGAATTGAAGATCACTATGTTTACATTTAAAATGTATCAATCATCATATTCAATTTTTATCCTTAGATGTCAATCCAATATGATGTTTTTTGAGTAACACTAGGGTATGATTAAGCTCTAATTTTAGGTGCATTTGAGATGAAATTTCTAAGGGTGGCAATGTTCATATCTAGAAATAAAGTCAAAAGAGATCAAATAGACATAGAACTTTAGTTTTTGTAGAGTAAGTATGTTAATAGTATTTTGAGAAGATTCGGTATATAGGATTGTAAACCAATTGGAATTCATCTACCATTTCAGACTGATATCTCATTAGATATGTGTCCCAAGAGTGAGATGATTTTGAGGATATGTCTAGTATCTATGGTAGTGTTGTCCAGGAAGTTTAATGTATACAATGGTCTATACTAGGTCGTATATTGCCCAAGTAGTTGGAGTTTTAAGTAGTATTTATATAGCATTGGTAGAGAGGAATAGACTTATATGAAAAGGGTGTAAAGATATTTGTGTGGTACTTGTTATTTTTTTTGTTTATATTGGTACTAAAATTATGGTAAAGACATTGAAAATACAATATTATTGATATAGATTGGCCATGTAACTTGAATAGTCAAAGGTCCACTAGTGGGTATGTGTTTATTTAAAGGAGCAATGAGTGGAATGAGTAAGAGGCGTCTTATGATTTCTTTATCCATCACTGAAGTAGAGTACATGGTTGATACCCATGTTGAGCTAATGAAGAAATTTGGTTACCAAGATTATTTGCATGCATTGGTTTTTATTTCAAGGCTATTTAAATTGGTTGTGATAGAAAAAGTTTAATGTATTTGGCCAAGAATAATATATCATGCACAAACTAAGAATATGGATGAATAGTACCATTTTTCTCATGAAATGATGTCAATGGATAGATAGAGTTGAAGAATATTGACACTTAAGAGAATGTTGGAGATTCACCTACTAGATTCGCAAGCACTTAAAATTTTACATGGTGTTCCAAGTACTTAGTTGAATAATGTATTCCTATGGATGTATTTATAATGTATTATGTCAAGTGGGAGAGTGTTATGATAAAGATGTCATCACATAAGGGTATAAATCTTATGTTTCAGTCACTCATAATATTATTTGTAAATCATGCATAAAGGATGACAAATTCACCAACAATAGTAAATTACCATTAGGGTTTTAGTATTATGATACTTCAATTTTACTAGTACAATAAATAATTTTATCATAAGTTAGGTAACTAATTTTTATCTAGGGTCACTTATTATTTTTAATCAATAGTAATTTTCTATTTACTTTGAAGGAATCCTAGAGGATAAGGTTTTTTTGTGTTCAAGTTCCTAAAGGATTTTTTATGAGGTTGTTTTTTTTTAAATTTTGGATGGTTATTATCAAAGATAAAACAACTTATGGTTACAAACAATAACCACCAAGCTATTTAGAAACTATTAATAACTAGGTTTTTAATTTATATAAGTGAGAAAAATGGTTGCTACCTATATTATAGTATGCAATAAATGATTGGATGTATCCAACAAATACATTACGATTTGATAATGAACTTGTATGCCCAATTTCAAGAGTGAAAATGATATATAGGCAAGTCTAAGGTAGTAGTATGTGTGTAATTGGCAAGATAAAAAAAACTCTATTCACAAGTGTTGAAGGATTGAAGATGGAGGAGGAGAAAGGAAGAATTGCATGTAATCACTTCTTTTCAAATATAATACATATATAATTCTCTCTTCTCAGTGGATTTTTTTCTCCCAAAAGTGTAATTTCTTGTAATTATGTTATGTGTTTAACTTTTTGTTCCATATTTCTTTAAGTTGTTGATTTATTTTCTTGCAATCCCAGTTTGGTTATGCACTAGATAAAATCTAACTTATAATTGAGATCAAATTTCCATTTCATAGTTGTTCTCCTTTTATTTCTAACAAAATCTCACACCTAAAAAGAAATATGTCAACCACTCCATGAATGATAGGAAATCAAGTGAAACTAAGTAGCATATAATGAAATGAAATGAAAAAGAAAGAGAAGAGATAATGAAACTCCTTGTTTGATGAAAATTTCTGAATGAAAACATGTACCTAAAAAGAGAGATAATGAACTTGTATACCCAATTTCAAGAGTGAAAATGATATATATAGGCAAGTCTAAGGTAGTAGTATGTGTGTAATTGGCAAGATAAAAAAACTCTATTCACAAGCGTTGAAGGATTGGAGATGGAGGAGGAGAAAGGAAGAATTGCATGTAATCACTTCTTTTAAAATATATATATATATATATATATATATATATATATATAATATTCTCTCTTCTCAGTGGATTTGTTTCTCCCAAAAGTGTAATTTCTTGTAATTATGTTATGTGTTTCTATTTTTATTCCATATTTCTTTAAGTTGTTGATTTATTTTCTTGCGATCCCCATTTGGTTATGCACTAGATAAAATCTAACTTATAATTGCGATCAAATTTCCATTTCATAGTTGTTCTCCTTTTATTTCTAACAAAATCTCACACCTAAAAAGAAATATGTCAACCACTCCATGAATGATAGGAAATCAAGTGAAACTAAGTAGTATATAATGAAATGAAATGAAAAAGAAAGAGAAGAGATAATGAAACTCCTTGTTTGATGAAAATCTCTGAATGAAAACATGTACCTAAAAAGAGAGATAATGAACTTGTATGTCCCATTTCAAGAGAGAAAATCTTATATAGGCAAGTCTAAGGTAGTAGTATGTGTGTAATTGGTAAGATTAAAAAACTCTATTCACAGGTGTTGAAGGATTGAGGATGGGGGAGGAGAAAGCAAGAATTGCATGTAATCACTTCTTTTAAAATATAATACATATATGATTCTCTCTTCTTAGTGGATGTTTTTCTGCCAAAAGTGTAATTCATTGTAATTATGTTATGTGTTTCTACTTTTATTCCATATTTCTTTGAGTTATTGATTTATTTTATTGCAATCCCTATTTGGTTATGCATTAGATAAAATCTAACTTATAATTGAGATCAAATTTCCATTTTATAGTTGTTCTCCTTTTATTTCTAACAAAATCTCACACCTAAAAAGAAATATGTCGAAAACTCCATGCATGATAGGAAATCAAGTGAAACTAAGTAGTATATAATGAAATGAAATGAAAAAGAAAGAGAAGAGATAATGAAACTCCTTGTTTGATGAAAATCTCTGAATGAAAACTTGTACCTAAAAAGAGAGATAATGAACTTGTATGTCCCATTTCAAAAGTGAAAATCTTATATAGGCAAGTCTAAGGAAGTAGTATGTGTGTAATTGGTAAGATTAAAAAACTCTATTCATAGGTGTTGAAGGATTGAGGATGGGGGAGGAGAAAGGAAGAATTGCATGTAATCACTTCTTTTCAAATATAATACATATATGATTCTCTCTTCTCAGTGGATGTTTTTCTCCCGAAAGTGTAATTCCTTGTAATTATGTTATGGTTTTCACTTTTTATTCCATATTTCTTTGAGTTGTTGATTTATTTTCTTGCAATCCCCATTTGGTTATGCATTAGATAAAATCTAACTTATAATTGAGATAAAATTTCCATATTATAGTTGTTCTTTTATTTCTCACAAAATCTCACACCTAAAAAGAAATATGTCAACCACTCCATGAATGATAGGAAATCAAATGAAACTAAGTAGTATATAATGAAATGAAATGAAAAAGAAAGAGAAGAGATAATGAAACTCCTTGTTTGATGAAAATCTCTGAATGAAAACATGTACCTAAAAAGAGAGATAATGAACTTGTATGTCCCATTTCAAGAGTGAAAATCTTATATAGGCAAGTCTAAGGTAGTAGTATGTGTGTAATTGGTAAGATTAAAAAACTCTATTCATAGGTGTTGAAGGATTGAAGATGGAGGAGGAGAAAGGAAGAATTGCATGTAATCACTTCTTTTAAAATATAATACATATATGATTCTCTCTTCTCAGTGGAGTTTTTTCTCCCAAAAGTATAATTCATTGTAATTATGTTATGTGTCTCTATTTTTATTCCATATTTCTTTGAGTTGTTGATTTATTTTACTGCAATCCCCATTTGGTTATGCACTAGATAAAATATAACTTATAATTGAGATCAAATTTCCATTTTATAGTTGTTCTCCTTTTATTTCTAACAATATCTCACACCTAAAAAGAAATATGTCAACCACTCCATGCATGATAGAAAATCAAGTGAAACTAAGTAGTATATAATGAAATGAAATGAAAAAGAAAGAGAAAAGATAATGAAACTCCTCGTTTGATGAAAATCTCTGAATGAAAACCTATACCTAAAAAGAGAAATAATGAACTTGTATGTCCCATTTCAAGAGTGAAAATCTTATATAGGCAAGTCTAAGGTAGTAGTATGTGTGTAATTGGTAAGATTAAAAAACTCCATTCACATGTGTTGAAGGATTGAAGATGGAGGAGGAGAAAGGAAGAATTGCATGTAATCACTTCTTTTCAAATATAATACATATATGATTCTCTCTTCTCAGTGGATTTTTTAATCCCAAAAGTGTAATTCATTGTAATTATGTTATGTGTTTCACTTTTTATTCCATATTTCTTTGAGTTGTTGATTTATTTTCTTGCAATCCCCACTTGGTTATGCACTAGGTAAAATCTAACTTATAATTGAGATCAAATTTCCATATTATAGTTGTTCTCCTTTTATTTCTAACAAAATCTCACACCTAAAAAGAAATATGTCAACCACTCCATGCATGATAGGAAATCAAGTGAAACTAAGTAGTATTTAATGAAATGAAAAAGAAAGAGAAGAGATAATGAAACTCCTTGTTTGATGAAAATCTTTGAATGAAAAGTTGTACCTAAAAAGAGAGATTTTTGTGGTCTACTTAAGAGCTTGTCTTGAATAGTCCATCCCTTGTTCTAGTCTTTCAAGCTCCATAGGAAGCCAAGATATAGAAAAGAGCTAAATTGTGTATTTTTTTTAATCCTGAGCATATCTCTAAGAAGATACAAGTAGTGACAAAACTATGAATGCAACTCAAGAAGTTCTAACTAGTGCATGTGAATGAGAATGCTAAGAAGGATACACATATCCCAAAGTTCTACGTGCACAAAAAAAGAATTCAACAATAATAGGAATGAAAATGAGAAGGTAAGAACAAAGTAAACAAGATTAATGTTGCTCAAATGCTTGGAGAAGCCAAGTGAGGTAAGGTTATTTTGAAATATTGTAAATAACTTAAAGGAGAAAGTTGTAATAGTGTTAGTGTACCCACACGAGAGAAACCAATGTCGAAGAAGTGTTGTATGAAGTTGGAATTGTTGATATTTTGGTGACTGATCATGTAGTAGATGTTGATATTGTGGCCTCATGTAGTAGATGTTGATATTGATATTGTAGATGTCGATTTTAGAGGTTGCCCTAAAACGCATGTTATAAGCGTTTGAGATGTATAATGCATTGTATTGTGGTGTATGTTTTTGCTGGATAATAAGAAAGGTTGGACAGCTGTGTAGGTGGACGTAGCCCAGGTTTTGGGTGAACCACGTTAAATCTGTGTGTTATCTACATTTAGTTTCTTTCTTCTATTGTTTCTGCGTATAACTATTTATTCTTATATTGTTCCGGTTCTGTCAAACCCTAACAATTGGTATCATAGCGAGGTTTGTTGCTGTAGATTGACAGGACTTTCAGATTTGAGTGGGAGCAATGGAGGATTCGAAATTCAAGATTGAAAAATTCAATGGCCAGAATTTTCAGTTGTGGAAAATGCAGATGGAAGAT
>MU226400.1:2456772-2510174 GCA_018584345.1 Thuja plicata | reverse complement strand
TTGCCCTAAAACGCATGTTATAAGCGTTTGAGATGTATAATGCATTGTATTGTGGTGTATGTTTTTGCTGGATAATAAGAAAGGTTGGACGGCTGTGTAGGTGGACGTAGCCCAGGTTTTGGGTGAAACACGTTAAATCTGTGTGTTATCTGCATTTAGTTTCTTTCTTCTATTGTTTCTGCGTATAACTGTTTATTCTTATAGTGTTCCAGTTCTGTCAAACCCTAACAGGAATTATTGGTAGAGAGTTTGAGAATGTAAAAAAAATTGGTAGAATGAGTGAGAGAGTTGTCTTAGATTAAAAATGGGAGGAAAATATGGGAGTTAGAAAGTTGTTTGAATTGCTTACAAAGCGGTTACCATTGACCTGGAGAGGCAATATGTGGTAAAAATGCTAGGAAATGACAACTAATTAATTAAATATCAATGTGATGGTAATACATGTGTATGGAAATCCACCTATCATGCTAGCATCTTGACATTCTCAACTCTAAAAAAGGTCAGACACTAGAAAAATGCAAGGTCGACACATTTGAAACACTAATTTGCACAAAAAAAGGCCATGAGAGGCAAGACTTTGGTGGCCTCAACAAAACTCTTCATTAGAATCACAAAACATACTTTGATGGATGTCTACAAACCCATTTGCTAGTCTATAACAATGGTCGATGGGGAAAGGATAAAGAGACTCTAAAATAGATCAAACTTGCGTCAACAAATTTCCGAGCTTCCAACTTTTCTACTTGTCTTCCAATCACATTGAAAATGATCAATAAATCACCTTCTATTGCTAGATCAAGAATGTGAGCCATCAAATTGAAACCTAATAACAAGGCATGTGTCTCCACATAAATACATCCAGACACGACTATTCTCCACACAAAAGAATACCCTCATATGCAACCATACAAAACATCCATATAAAAACCTATTTTCGCATACCACGACTTAATTGAACAAAAAAATTATTGATTTAGTCCTCATAGAGTGCTATAAGAATGCAAAAAATATTGAATAAAAACACATTGAATTGTGCATATTTGTATTTTTCAAATTGTACCATTTGTATAGAGAATGGGCTCATACATCTAACCCTATCTTCCCTATATTTCATGTATTATATTGAAGAAAAACTCTAGTGTATAATCCTCTCATGCCAAAGGGCTAGAGTTTCCCTATTTTAGGAATAGGCACCTCCTAATTCTCCCAAAAGTTGGGCTCAAATATCTCCTACTCACCTCCTAAAGCTCCCAAAAGTTGGGCTCAAATTTCCCCACAAAAGAGTTCTCTACTTCTCACACCAAATCGCAATGCAATGGCCAAGGTATCGAGGAATCGTATGGTATAATAAAGAAAGTACGTACAGTGTACAGTGTACAGTGAGGTGAAAGTAAATCTTTCCCGAGGGCAGGCAGTGACGCCATTTCCGCGAGCGAATTTACTTTTCACACGTAGGTAAGTAATAATGAAGCATTCGGATTCACCCTAGGCAATCATTACGAAATACTGACCGTATATACGGCAGAGTCGCGTAGCCCGTGCGAAACAGAAAAGGCCTAAAGTGTAATCGAAGCTTCTTCCGCGACAAACCAGATTGTGGAAAGAGACGTTTAATTCTTTTCATTATTCATTATTCATTATTCATTTGTATTTTTTTAATGAGCCGTAAAGAAAACCCTAACAGTGGATGATCTGCAGTTCGAACCCGTGACCGACCGTCAGTGTAAAAGGAAGGAAACAGATTATGAGTCACAGGGGTTTTGTCAATGGCGTACGCTCTATATAAACACCCTAATCATTGCGGAAATTGGTGGGAATTTAATATTTTTTTATTTTTTATTCCCTTTCACTGCTTTCTTTACGCCCAAGCATTTGAAACTTGTCATGTTATTTCTCTCCCTTTCAACACACACATTCTCAATCCAACCAATCTTGCCTTTCGTTAACTTGAAGAGTTAGATTTTGATGGAATAGGTTTTTTATATAATAATAATTTTAGGCTGTTTGAATGGTAGACTTTTTCCGCTTATAGTCAAGGATTGAGGGTATGTTCTCATGGTACAACCTAGTCTAGTCTCTTATTTATTTCATCTCTAAGGGATTTTAACCTTGGTGGATGGAGTTCTTATGGAATATATATTACCATCGAAGATTGAGGGTCCATTCAATCAAATTCATCCATGATACAACTTGGTCTCTCCCTTTTATTTATTGTCTTTGGGGGATTTTAGTCTTGGTGGATGATGTTCTCAAGGAACATATATCACCATCACCAATTCTGCTCAACCATTTGATCAACAAACGTAATATAAACTAATATATCTTTGTTGAAGATGGGGAATTTATAATCTTTAATGATGTGAAAGAGAATACAAATTGTATGGGTGTTAGTAGACAAAGGCATGTCAGGTAGAGTTTTGGTCAATATAATTATAAAAAGTAGTTGAAGACAAATCTAATATGACGTTTTACATGTGAATCAACTAAAATTACCCATGTACTAAGTGAACATACCAAGTCTAGAAAGGAACAAATTGAAAGTCACATCTTTCTTCTTGGTAAATAGTACCAAATGAAGAAACTAAGTCTAGAGGAACAAATTGAAAGTTGCATATTTCTTCTTGGTAAATAGTACTAAATGAAGAAACTAAGTCTAAAAAAGAACAAATTGAAAGTCACATATTTCTTCTTGGTAAATAGTACTAAATGAACATACCAAGTCTAAAATGAAACAAATTGAAAGTGACATCTTTCTTCTTGGTAAAGTGGATGTATACTAAGTCTAAAATAGAACAAATTGAAAACTACATTCTTCTTCGTGGTAAATAGTACTAAGTAAACATAATATGTATAAAATGGAACAAATTGAAAGTAACATATTTCTTCTTGGTCAATATAGCACTAAATGAACATGCTAAGTCTAAACTAGGACAAATAGAGAGTCACATCTTTCTTCTTGCTAATAGTAAACATATAATAAGTGAATTCATTAAATGCATGTCTACTAAACATAATAATATGAATTGAAAAATATTTTGGGTGTAAAAAAAATTAGAATGAAATGGAGATTTTGACATCAAACTTTAAATACTTTTTATAGCTAATGAGTTGTCATTACAATAGATCATGGTGGATAAGGTATCATAGGCAAATGGAGTGAATGTGAAAGAAGGTCATTATGAGAAAGGAAGGTCAAATGATAGAAAAGTGAATAAGATTCTATAGTCATCAAATGGGATACCTATATCATAGGCAAAGTGGTGTCTATCATGTCAAATAAACACAATGGAAAAGGAAGCAAAAATAAACTAGAACTACCAATAAAAGAGATAAATACTAAAAATATTGTGAAAGGGATCTCATATGTAGATATAGCGAGCAAGAAAAACCTAGATAAGTAAGCTAGTAAGGCTCTATATAAGTGACAAGGCTCATAGAAGAGCACATAATTAAAGATGATTCAAAGTGGAAAATGACCATTTTAGAACTTATGGGTAGGTGGGGGAATTGTATGAAGAGATGAAGCATTATAAGAAGATGTGGCTAATAGGCATATTCAACTTTTTCTAGACTTCTCCCAATTTGAATATATGGGTATAAAAAATATGACAATCATTCATGAAAACTCCAATGGTGATATTCTCTTATACTCAAGGCTTCTTTGTGATAGTTTATGACTCATTTGTTTAATTAGATTAACATGGTGTTAGGACTGTTCAATTTTTACCATCTCCTAGTTAGGGTTGCAAGTTAGGTTGTCCAAGTAGTATTGTCAAGTTAAAAATTGGTTGTGTAAAATTGGGTGTGCGGGGGATAAAGCAATAGATAAAACTCATAGCACATTGAGGATCTCATACCCCTGCGAGGGTAAACAAGATGAAGGCAGATGTAATGCGGGCCTACGGGGAGTAATTTGTTGTATCTTTTGATATCGACGGTGGCGGTAAAACTCAGCCATGTCGTTTGATTTTTCCAACATGGATACATCAACAACCCGTTTTCAAAATGGCACATGACTATTTTATCAATTCCAAGGGTGTTTCCATTAATATTGAATTGACAAGGAAAAAGCATAGACAAATACGAAAAAAATCCCATCTTGGGAGCTATTTTTTTGCACTTAGCAAGTTGGAATTCAAAGTATTTGTTGTTGAAAGCATAAATCAAGGAATTAGAGTATGCAAAGCGAGGGCCTTTGAAGAATTTCTAGGATTTCATGTGTGCAAAACCAATAGTGTATTTTCTCCTCCTTAGTGCATTCACATGAAGAAGAATTTGTATTTACAAAGCTAGGGATTTGCATATTTGTTTTGTATTGATTGGGAAAACATAGAAGCCCTAGGTCATACTATATTGGATAGAAAAAAGCACCCATAATGTCGAAGAAGGGTGAGGGTGAGGGATTTTCCAAGAAGGAAAAGGTAACTAAAAAGGTGAAAAAAACCACATCCCATCCTTCGGTGATCATAGTTGAACAACAACCTACACAACCTCCACAACCCTCACAACCCTCATAACTAGTTCAACAAGAGGCTCAGCAAGTAGAAGCAATTTTTGTTACTTAGCCTGCAAAACAAAAAGCCCAGAAGAAGAGAAATGTTGAGTCTAGGGAACAATTTGGGCCCAAAGAAAAGAAACCTAAGGAGCCTAGGAAGAAGGAGGTAAAAGAAATAGTAGGAGAGAAGAGTGCAGAGCCTCTAGCTTCTCAACATCAGGTGTCATTGGAAAGGCTAGAGGAGCACACCTAAGCTACACATGTCAATGTTGAGACCCCTCCTGTTACTAGTACAAAGGGAAATTTTCAAGAAGACCTCCTTGAAATTCTCCCTACATCTACCATGAATACCAGGGAAGGAGAATGATTCATGGATGCATGTGCTCAATGTGGAGATTTCCTACTACCCAAGAGGGGTTGAGGCTTATTTTTATATATCAAAGGAGGGAGGAGCCTATCCCCAAGTGCAACCCTTGGTCTTTGGATATGGAAAATTTGATTGTTCTTGATGTTTTCATTGAAGTAGACATGATAAGACATCTTACACTCAAGTATGACCATGCATCCATGACAACAAGGACAATAAGAAACCATGTTTTACTAGATACCAGTTCCATTGCAATCATAGAATTTTTTGGTCTAGTAAGACCTACACTTGTGTAGATTAAAAAGGAGAAAGTAGATGCAGAATATATGAGGAAAAGAAATACCTACAAGCTAAAGGAAACCCACTCTTCGAGCTCAAGGACTAGCAATTTAGTCCTATCCATATCCCCTCATTTGAAACTGCACCATTTATTATTTCCAAGTTTGAGAATTATTTTATAGACACCTATAATGCTTTGTTTCACATCCTCATAATAGATACACGAGACAAGGTCCCAATTTGGATAATGTTGATAGCAATGAGGATCCAACACAAATTTTTCAATCTAGAGTATGATTTTGATTCTTGCATTTTGAAGCAAATTCATGAGGGTTTGCAAGAATTCAAGAGGAACACTAAATGAATTAAGTTAAAATATTCCTCTTTACTGTACCACCTAATTCTCTTCCACCACATATTTGAATGGGGCAATGGTCTCAAGTTGAATTTTCATGACAGTTAGGCCAGAGCTTTCCCAGTACAAATCTAGTGTTACTTATGGGATATCACCTGTGACAAGGTTGATTAATTAGAATTTCATTAGCATTTTGTAATGAATATATATGAATGGATGGGAGTTTCTATGGAGAGGCTACCAGTGAAAGTGAAGGAGATGATGAGGCCCAAATAAATGAGGATGGATGAAGATGGAAAATTCAAATTTGCAGATTGGTTCTTCTTCTCTAATTATACACTCATTAGGCTATATGGATATCCCCAAGCTCCTCACTTGCTTCCATATTATGTTTCCCCAAGTTTTGAATTCATTTAGTTCATGTTGAAATTTATTTGGATGTGCATAATTTGCATGAAAGATCAGAAGAAAGGTTCTTTCCTTCCGAGATTCACCAAGCATTGAGATTTCAATGTTGGGGATAAGACTTTGGAGAATGCCCAAAATAATTTCATTGCTAGACACGCCTTGGGTTTTGGGCAAGAGGAACTATGGCCCTAAAGGGTTCATGGAGTGGCTAAAGAAAATTCATTTGAATAAGGGTCCTTATGCCCATGAGGTGGACTATAACAAGGATGTAGTCATAAATTGTATTGATTCTACCTCAGTCACCCAAAGAAGGAAGAAATGGGCTCTCCTAATAAGAATTGGGGATGAAATGAGGAGATACCCTAGGTTCACAGTCTTTCATTACAAGAAGAAGAATGAGGTGAAAACAATTTAATGGATGATGAAGCATTTTGAGGACATCTACCAAGGCGGGATAGAGATTGAGGTAAAGGGAAAAGAACATGAATCACAAGAGTAGATGGTTGAATAATTTGCAGAGAATATGCCTCAACATGCGCCTAAAGAAAGTATTTCCCTAGGTCCCCATTTAGTTCCATATGAGGTTTCCATGATTGGAGAAGAAACAGAGGAAGCAACAAATGTTAAATGGCAAAGTTCAATATTAATGCAGAAGAGGTGGAACAACTGTAGACACCCTAAATTGGTCAACCAAAATCAACATGGTCAATTAAAGTCAAAAAGGGTCAAATCAAGTCAACATCATGGATTAAATAACAAATCCATTAATTAATTAAATTTAAGCCAAAAGGGATTAATTAAACTATGTAATTGATTAAATTAATTAGTTATATAGTTCAAATTAAATAAATCAAATGCAACCCATTAAAACCCCTTACATGGCTAATTTAATTAATTGATTGATTTAATTAAATCCTAATTGCTTTCAACAAAGGGGACAAAGAATCAAATAGAAAATTGGAAGAAGGGATGAAAAGCACATGGATCACTCCAAGGCTTTGCTATCATTGCCACTCATTTAGGATTTTCTATCCTCACCATTCCTTTTGTCATCTTGTCCCCCTATTTGAAACACATCACTCAACCTTGACCTCAACTCTACCTTGACCTTGGTTAATCAAACTCACCCCCCTACCCTTGGGAATTCCTATAAATAGGAGGATTTTCTTAGTGTAAACTTACCAATTCACATTTAGAGTAAGAATTCACATTCAAATTGCATCTTTAATTGGGAATTTAGCATTGAAGCAATCTTGAACAGTATTGTTATAATGGAAAAATCATTCATGTTTACATAGATTTTGAGCATAGAATAGGTAATTTCATCTTCATTTGCATCTTAGATCCATATTTTCATCATTATTAGCACAATTATCATTCTAGGGGTTGTCACTTTAGGATGCTTTGCAGTTGAGAGCATTCGTTTAGTCCTTCTAGCTAGATATCCATGAGACACTCTTAATTTTATTTCACTTTCAAAATTGATTAACCTAGTTGATCTTACAAATTTGATTGAAAAGTATGTTAAACTAATGTTTCGTGTAGGTTTGTGAATTGAAGGTTTATGGAATACATTTGGCACCCACTGTGGGGCTCAAGCCTCACTTTCTAAATATCAATTTTGAAGAATTTACACTTACAGATTCTCCAAAATCATCAAAAAATCACACCTAGTACAAAGAAGCTCCACCTGGTCTGTAACATCTCGCACTTGGTATATGAAAGCTATCTTTCGGTCACTGAAAGCTCACACTTGGTACAAAGAAGCTCACACTTGGTACAAAGAAGCTCACACCTGGTCTGTCACAGCTCACGCCTAGTATAAAGAAACTTGCACCTGCTTTGTACAAGCTCGCATCTAGTCCAAAGAAGCTTGCACCTCGTCCAAAGAAGCTCACATTTTGTTTTTGCTGATAAACAAGCTCTATTTGAGGGTTATGTTTTAAATTATATCATTTAGTGAAGTTTACATAGCATTTAGGAAGATATGCATATCCTTTCCATAAAATTTGCATCTCATTTAGTGAAAAATTGCATATCCTTTGGAAAATTTATATCTCATTTAGTGAATTTTTCATATCATTTGGAAAACATTGCATCTCATTTAGTGAAATTTGCATATCCTTTGAAATAATTTGCATCTCATTGTGTGAAATTTGCATATCATTTAGGAGATTCTGCATAAATATTTGGTAAAGCTTGAGTTGCATCCGGTATGTTTCGAGTTGCATCTGGTCTGTGTTGAGTTGCATTCGGTCTATCTTGAGTTGCATCTGGTCTATGTTGAGTTGCTTTTGGTATGTCTTGAGTTACATCTAGTCTGTGTTGAGTTGCATTTGGTTTGTGTTTAGTTGTATCTAGTCTGTGTTTAGTTGCATTCAGTTTGTTCTGAGTTGCATCTGGTCTATTTTGAGTTGCATTCGGTCTGTTCTGCATTGCGTTTGGTTAATGATAAGAACATCAAATTCAAGTTGTATAAGTGATAAATTTGATAATTAATTTATGTTTTTGATGAATCACAAATGACTAAAGGGATCAAATCAAGAACAACTTGGAAATTGATAGACAAATCACCCAATTATTATCAAGAGAAACAGGCAAAAAATCTATACAAAGACGCAAGTGAATACAATAAGCAATTAAAGCCAAAATGTTGGAAGAAATAATTCAAGCATGAAATAGGTATTGGAAGATCACTAACCTTTACCGAGCCTTTTATAACATGCCATATAGTCCTCTAGATACTTCTCCCATTTTAATATGATACATCTCAAAGTTCAAAAAGCAAAGTGTAGAGCACAGGATTATTGGAAAGAGAAGGAATCTAAAAGATTGAATAAATATGCTAAGAAAATCCATAACACAAACATAGTGGAAAACGTAGAAGAAGAAGAAAAAGCATACGAATATTACATCAAAATTCTCAAACTATATCAAACTAAGTTTCCATCTTTGGCTTAAGTATTTGTTCATTCATTTGAGGTGAATTTGGTTTCGATTTTCCTTCACTTTGTTTTTCTTGGTTGTTGAAACTAACATTTTGGGGAGAAAACTTGGATGCTATGGAGATGGAACAATTTCCACTAGGTGAGTATAAAAAAATAAAAATAAACAAAATCATAATTGTGCCTCGCCTTCGCTAGCATCAAAATGAGGTATTACTAAATCCTTATGCATTTTCTTTAAATTGTGGCAATTTAATTCACACATCTAGCATGAAGTAAAAGAGAAAATTGAAATCTTAAGTGAAGCATTAGGGATATGCTCTTCACCTTTGGTGAATCAAACTCCTTGACATGATAAATTTGGGATAGAAAGGAGCTAAGTAATGAACCAAACACCTAATTAATCCTCCTTGTTTGTGGATAAAAAGTGCTAAGGTATATGTTATTCACTCTTAGGGTGAATCAAAAAGCAAAAACACTCTAATCCCACTAGATTAAAGAGGCTTGGAATGACATTTGTTAATCATGTTTGGAAGTGAGGAAGTAGTAGGGATATTCTCTTCACCCTTTGGGTGAATCAAACTCCTAAACCTACTTATTCATTTCATTTCTTGCTTTCCATATACTTGATAGATCTTTAGTGGGCTTGCCTCCCAAGATTTGTCTTATCGAGGACGGTGAGAGGGAATGACCCAAGTGGGATACAACCCTTTTAGCCATGGTAATCTAACCCACTATAAAATAAAATACATTCATCCTTAATAGGTGAGTGACGAAAAGACTTGATAATCATACCTCCTCTAGTAGTCCTTTGAGATTGCACAAAATCATGTTTTTACGCATGTGGTAGGCCTCTGTAATGGGGGATAGACTCAAATATTTTTGAACGAAATCTTGATTACAACATGGTTAAGTAGAAAGCATACATTTTTAAACCTTGTTGAACCAAATTGACCATAGGTAGCTTGACTAAATTTTTTTCTTGTGGAGACTTTGTTAAAAAAATCTGAGAATATACATTTTTATAGCTTTTTTTTAGAAGTTAGAAAACATGTGTATTTGTGGTTGCTCTGCTTGATGATAAATGATCTTGAAAAAAATAAAACATACATTTAAAAGATCCAAATTTCATACAAATCATCATTCTTATCAAGTGAATACTTCTTCAACAAAACTTCTCAATTCCTTTTCATGTTGGTTTGGACAAGAACTTGTCATATTAAATTATCTTTACAAAATGATAGAACCATGCTAAGTGAAGACATACCCTATTTGGAGGAGACTCCTCATTCTCCTTATCAACTCTTTCAAGAGAGAAATAAAGAGTAAGAATCAGGAGAGATCTCAATGGAAACTAACACATGGTTTGAAGCTAATAACAATGGAGCAATCAATAACATGACCATAATGAAGAATTGACCGAAGAAAAGGTCAATGGAGCTTCTCAAAATACTATGTTCATGAAAATGATGGGAAAAATTTTTAAAAAGGACAAGGAGAGATATTTTTAAACTTGGCTCAATTAGGAGTAAAACTTCCTCATAATTTTGACACATCCCAATTAACAACGGATGAGGAAGAAGATAATCCTTTAAAAGCCATGAACCAACAAATCAAATCCATACAAAATAAAATGGATAGAATGAAGAAAGAGGCTGCCCAAAAATGATTCTCAATTGAAGCTATTTTCCCTTTTCCATTCGATAAAAACTTACTTATGAAACCTTTTCCCAAAACATGGTTTTTCCTAAGTATGACTGACATATGGGTACAACAGACCCACAGGACCACATAAGGGAATTTGGCACCTTAAGCATGGAATTTCTCCATGAACCTACCTATTTGATGATTTTATTTCCCCAAAGCCTTGGTGGGTCAAAATGGAATGGTTTTTGAAGTTACCTCCGAGTATAAATACTTTTGAGGAATTAATATCCAAATTTGTTAATCAATATTCCTACAACATCGAATGAGAGATTACCATGTTAGACCTATGCAATACAAAGAAAAAAATGGGGAAGCCTTTTTGAGCTTTCTACAAAGATGGAGAAGAATATTTTCCAAATATCCACGAAGTATACCTAAAAAGGAAAAAATGGATATATTTATAAACAGTTTAGTGACAATAATGAAATTCAAGTCACAACTTAATTGTCCACCAAATTTTGAAAAGGTGATAGAAAATGGACTCCAAATAGAGGATGCTTCAGTAGGAAGTGGGGAACTAAAGCTTTAAAAGGATAATAAAACCTTTTCAAACAACAACAATTCTTCAAACAATACTAATAACGATAAACCAATGTTTTGGATGAAGAATACGAACAAAAATTTAGTCAATGCTGGAGTAGTGGAAGCTCACAATCTTAAACCAAAACCTTTCAATCCTTCAATGGGTTCCACTAATCAGACTAATAATGTTAACCAATCCCCTAATAATCCCTTTAACAATGCAAACGCTTCCAAGAACAATCAAGGAAGTGTCAAGCCTAAACCTAACTTTATGACTCAATTTACTCCAGGACCATGGAGAAAGTTTACTCCATTGGGGGAACCACTTGAGTCGGCCCTAAGAACACTTGTTTCCAACAAACTTATAAATTTACCGA
Organism: Thuja plicata; assembly: GCA_018584345.1. NCBI lineage: Eukaryota > Viridiplantae > Streptophyta > Pinopsida > Cupressales > Cupressaceae > Thuja > Thuja plicata. Next base: position 2,498,719 of record MU226400.1, on the reverse strand, counting down.
AGGTGAGACCATATGAACCTCAAGAAAAGTCATCATGGTGGAGTGATTCTAATCATTGTGAATATCACTGTAATAAAGGGCACAAAATGAATGATTGTATGAAGTTGAAACATGTGGTGCAAGACCTCATTGACAATGGTATTATTGAGGTCGATGGACCCAATAATAATGAATATCACACGGCCTTTAAAACTCCTTTCCTAAATCATGAGAAGGGTGAATCTTGAAAGACTACTCAATACAATCAAAAGGGAGATCATAAGGTAAATTTTTCTCATACCTATGACAATACAATCAATTCTTTATCTAGTTATGAGAACACCATTAATGACATAGTGATCAAAGACAAACAAAACAAAGAGCCCACCAATGTCATCGCTAAGGGGAAAGCATCAAAATTAATTCTACCTGGAACTTCCAACATTGTGAAAAGACCTAATCCTTCATCATTTCCTTCCAAGAACTATAATTTGATAGATCAACTTAAAAAAATTCCCGCACAAATTTCAATCTTGGTGTTGTTAAAACTATCACCCACACATAAGGAGATCTTGGAAAAATCTTTGGTAGATACAAAATTTCCTACCAATCTTGATGTGGACCAATTTCAAAACATGATTAGTCATCTTATTGCACCACATTTCCTATCCTTTTCAGAGAAAGATGGCATGTCCTTGAATCATCCCCAAAATTTTGCCTTGCATATAGAAGTCCTAATCCAAAAGCATAGGGTCAAAAGAGTCCTAATTGATGGAGGTGTTGGCCTAAACATTTGTACTCTAGATTTGGTAAAATCCTTGGGCTATTCTGAAGAATCAGTGGATCCAAAAAGAAAAATAACTATTAAAGCATATGATGATGAGGAGAGATCTTATAAAGGAATGGTCATTTTACCTATTCGGATAGGACCTATTCAAAAAGAAACAGTTTGTCAAGTACTTTATCTCAATTTGACCTACAACATATTGTTGGGAAGGCCATGGATACATGAGACACAAGTCGTTCCATCTACCTACCATCAATGTTTGAAATTTCCTTATTTTGAATAGGAAATAACTATCAGCAGAGATCTTAACCCATTTCAATACTTCAATCATATCAAAATGGTTACAAATTCCTTTGTACCCCACAATAATGAGGCTTCTACATCTACCTTACATTCAGAATAGGCTAAGGGGGAATTTCCAAGGATAAATTCACCCTCCATATCAAAGGATAAAGAAGATCCAAATGATAATCCCACTACCTCAATTCATGAAGAAACTATTCCTTCTCTATCTAATAAAGGTAAGGAAAAAGTGAGTTTTCTAAAAACAAATCAAGAAATCCCTAATTCCTCAACATCAAATTCTTCCATTCAAGAGGGATCCCGATTAGAAAGAGAAGTGGAAAAAGTGGCACATTACAAGAAGATGGACACCATGATGAAAAAAATTGAAAAACAATGCAAGATAAAGAAAAAAGGAGTTGGAGAATATTCTATTTCATTGATAGATATGCCAACTTCTCCTAAATCACACTGTAAACCCTTGGTCATACCAAATAAAATACTTCCTCACAAGTATAATGATAAATTTTTTAGAGCCACTACTCCAGCAAAGATAGAAGGAGACAATAATGTGTTAAAATGGTTATACAAAGTTGAAGAAGGAACAAGTGAAAGTGTGCGACACATTAGTATTCCCACACATCATTATGGGAAAGGATTTTATATCATGCAAAAGATGGGTTAAAGAGGAAGAGGACCTTTAGGAAAAATAAATAGAGGGTTGTTAGAACCTATACAGCCCCCATGGAGGACAAGTGAGGAAAAATCAGGAATAGGATATCACAAGCAAGGTAATGGTCGAAATAATTTCACTAATTCTTACGAACACATTAACATGTTGGATTCAGAAAGTGAAGATGATTCAAATGGATATGAATGGGATTCATTATCAGAGGCATCTTATCATGATAAAGAGGTAGATGTTATTCATTCTTACACTTCTACACCAAAGTAAATTCCAAGTACAAACCAAGAATGGGTAGGAGAGCCTTATGTGTCATCTTTCTTAGGAGAATCTAGCTCTAGGTTTAATGTATAACAATTTTTCCCACAAGAAACTCAAGAGGACTCTAGTGAGGGAGATTTTGATCCTATCTTTTTATGGACCATCTTGAGGAAACACATGCTATTGATTTGTGCAATACAATGTATGAACTAGCAAACAAAATCATGACCCTAACTCCTATTGACCTAAATTTACCAATTGATCCTTTACCCCTTGTTCATCCTAAATTGATTGATTGGGACCAACTTGAGACAAGTAATATACCATAATTCCAAGATGATCATGTCACATCTTTATAACTAAATGTGGTTGAACCTTCCTCCAACAATGAATCATATCAAGAGGCAAAAATGGAGGGAAATGTCAAGTTTCTTAGTCATCAAGAGAAAAACAAAAACAAAAAGAAAAATAAAAGATCTAGTAGAGAAAACCACCATGTGGCAGTACTAGATCCAAAAATAGTAAAAACAAATGATGTATCCAAAGGGGAAAACCTAATTAGGGCACCTAAGGATGAGAGACTTGACATTTAACCTAACAATCATGAAGAAAGATTAGCTATCATGATAGAGCCAACAGAAAACATAAACATTGGAACAAAGGTGGAACCAAGGGTTATTCATTTAGCTACATCTTTGTCTATAGAAGAAAGGGAGAAATTCATTGAATTTTTCAAAGAAAGACAAGTGAATATCGCATAGTCCTATGCTAATATGCCAGGATTGGACCCAAATATAATAATGCAACATCTCAACATAGCTCTGAGAGTTAAATTAGTAAAGAAAAAATTGAGAAAGATGAATCCACAAGTGGCATTATTGGTTAAAGCAGAGTTAAATAAAATCTTAGACACAGGCTTTATTTGGTCTATTGCATATGCAGCCTAGATTTCCAACATTGTACCTATTTCCAAAAGTGAAAAAAGCATAAGGATTTGCACCAACTTTTGGGATTTAAATAAAGCATGTCCCAAAGATGATTTCTCGCTTCCTAACATTGATACTATAGTAGATTTGACAGCGGGGTATTCTATGTTATCATTATGGATGGGTTTAGTGGCTATAATCAAATAAAGATAGCTCCATAAGATCATGATAAGATGGCTTTTACCTTTCCTTGGGGTAATTGTTTCTATAATGTGATGTAATTTGGTCTTAAAAATGCAAGGGCAACCTATCGAAGGGCCATGATGACCATATTCCATGACATGATGCATACATTTATGGAGGACTATGTAGATGATATTCTTGCAAAATCATATACCATAATAAAACATCTACCCATACTTGATAAAATCTTCACAAGATTGGAACAATTCAATGTAAGGCTAAATCCTAAAAAGTGTGCTTTTGGTGTTCAATCGATAAAATTTTTGGGATACATTGTGTCAGCAAAAGGAATAGAAGTGGACCCTGCTAAAGTTCAAGCCATTATGGAAATGGGGGCACTAAGAAATATTAGTCAATTGAGGTCTTTGCAAGGAAGGCTACAATCTGTTATAATATTCATATCCCAATTGGCGAAAAAATGTCATTCCTTTACACAATTGTTGCACAAAGATATCCTCTTTCAATAGGATATTAAATGTGAAGAAGTCGTTGCTCTTTTGAAGAAATACTTGGCAAATCCTCCAGTTCTAATGGCTCCAATACTAGGAAAACCTTTAATTCTATACATATCGGCAACTAAAAATTCATTGGGGGCCCTGCTAGCACAAGAAGATGACAAAGGAAAAGAAAAATCAATCTACTATAGTAGTAGAAATTTAGTCAAATATGAGCTAAATTATACTTGTGCAGAAAGAGAATGCTTAGCAGTCATATTTGTGTCTCAAAAGCTCTAACATTACATGCTTGCGCATAAAATCCAACTTATTGATAAAATAGATCCACTCAAATATCTTCTTAGAAAATCAACTCTCATAGGGAGGCTAGCCAAATGGGTTACGGTATTGAGTGATTTTGACATTGAATATGTGGACCGTAAAGCTATTAAGGGAAAATTTATTGCATATCAACTAGCATGATCACCACTCTCAAGTGAGGAACCTATTCAAGTGGAGTTTCCAGATGAAATTATCCTTACTAGTGATCCAAAGACATGAAATTTATATTTTGATGGATCATACACTCAACATAGATCGGGACAGGAGTTCTCTTTATTACACCCCAAGGTTGTACAATCCCCAAATCATTCAAATTGCTATTTCCTTGCACCAATAATATAACAGAGTATGAAGCTCTTGTGATAGGACTCAAAATGGCTTTAGAATGGAGGATTAAGGAGATACAAATTTATGGAGATTCCCAATTAGTCATCAATCAGATTAATGATGAATACCAAAATAAAGATGATTGATGACTTCAAAAAGTATTTTGTATTAATCACATTTGAGAAAATACCCAGAGTAGAGAATAAAGCAGTTGATGACATGGCCACACTAGCTTCACTATTGCAAATACAGGATCAAGGTGATAGATATGATTTCTTGGTGGATGAATTGGTAAGACCCGCATACGACCATCTTGATTCCCAAATCATTTTCCTACTTGTGGGTCATGACTCTACTTGGCATGGTCCTATTTATACCTATCTCAAAGATAACACCTTATCCTTAGTCTAAACTCGAAATGAGAAATGAAACCTTATACGCCAAGCCTCGCGCTTTACCCTTATTGCTGACACATTATATTGCAAAGGTCTTGACAGAACGTTACTTAGATGTCTAGAGGGTGGGGAATCAAAAACTGCTTTACATGAAATTCATGAGGGGATTTTTGGGTCACACCTGAGTGGATTTAACTTAGAAAAGAAACTTCTTAGGATGGGATACTATTGGCCAACCATGGAAAAAGATGCATGCTAATTTGTGAAAGATTGTCAAAAATGCCAATATCATGGGAACTTGATACATGTGACAGCACAGGAATTATATCCCATTACTACACCTTGTCCTTTCTATTAATGGGGTTTTTATTTGATAGGGATGATATGTCCTCCTTCTAAGGACACAAATACATTATCACTGCAACTAAGTACTTTACAAAATGGGTGGAAGTTGTACCCTTAACAACTTTAACTGGAAAGCAAATTTCTATGTTCATCCTAAACCACATCATTTGTAGATATGGTATCTCACATGCACTTATCACTGATAATGGGAGAAAATTCAAAAATAAGGATGTTAAGGAGTTATGTGAAAATTTTCATATTACTCAACATTTTTCTTCCATCTATTATCGTCAAGGTAATGGAAAAGCAGAAGCCTCTAATAAGAAAATTCTAAAAATCCTCAAGAAAATAGTTGATGATTCAGGTAGGGACTGGCACATACAATTAAACCCAGCACTTTAGGCTTATAGAACAAGCATCATAACACCTACTGGGGCAACACCTTTTTCTTTAGTGTATGGAGCTGAAGCAGTTTTACCATTAGAAGTGGAAATTCCATTCTTTAGAGTTGCATTACCTGGCATCCTGACAGTTGAGGAGTATAGAGTGTCTAGATTGGAAGAGCTAGAGTTACTAGAGGAATATCAACATCAAGATTATAATTATCTTGAAGTGTACCAAAAGAGAATGTCTCATAACTATAACAGAAAGATTAAACCTTAAGACTTCCAAATAGGTGATCTTTTTTCTAATGGAAAATCCCAAAAATCAATCAGAAAGGGAAAAGAAGGGGAAATTTGAGGCAAATTGGCTAGGACCCTTTGTAATTACATCATCCTATGGAAAGGGAGTATACAAATTATCTGATTGTGAAGGAGATGAGATTGAGGAACCCATCAATAGTATACACTTAAAGAGGTTTTATACCTAATCAGATGAAAGATTATAAGAGGAGAAAGCATCAGATGGAAAAGCATCATGTTGTATAGTTCAAATTGATCCTGAGAAAAATCCAATAAAATTGAAAAAGAATGGGAAAAAAAGAGTCAAAAAGGAAAAATTTCCTTGGTGAAAACCTAGAAATAGGCACCTTGGTAGTAGAGAGAGAGAGAGAGAGAGAGAGAGAGAGAGAGAGAGAGAGAGAGAGAGAGAGAGAGAGAAGAAANAGAGAGAGAGAGAGAGAGAGAGAGAGAGAGAGAGAGAGAGAGAGAGAGAGAGAGAGAGAGATGAAATAAATCCAAGTGGTGAAAATCTGGTAAACAGATGCTACTTGCCCTAAGTCAAGCCTAGTTGCATTGCATTTACATTTCCCCATTCTTGTATATACCCCATTGCATTCCGTCATTTGTACATAGTCATAATAAAGTCTATGAGCTGCATTTGTACATAAAGCCTCCATCATGGTGTTTGCAAGTTGTCTTGGTTCATTATCATTGATAAATCCAACTAGGGGAATAATTCAAATTCCAGGGGCTCATCAAAGAAAAGACACAAGCAAGATTTCAAATTCCTTCATCAAAATTCAAGAATTACAATCTTTGACACTTATCGATTGATCCAAATATCAAATTTCTACAATCCAAACATATGACTCATATGAAATTCAAAGGATAAGCAATCCAACGCTAAGTTGATACATCAATCATTATGAACAAAGGATCAAAATTGGATGGATATTTTTTCTAAGGAAATGGATCAACAAACAAATAGCAAAGTTAGTTCAATGATGTTTCTTAATTTTTTCTATCATGTCTTTTTAGCCTATCAATCATGTTTATTGTTAGAATAACTAAGAGGTGTGTGAATCAGTGGCCTCAAAATTAATCTGATAAATCAACCCAAAACTTTATACCACAAATATAAACCTCTAGTTATCTTTAGTCCTACAAGATGTATGCCTTTATCAAATATAACATGTATATATTGCTCGGTGTTTATACTTTTTATCCTTTCCTTAAGCTAGCTTTACTGAATAGCAGTCTATCTTTTCTTAACCTTTACCGAAATAAATTAAATAGCTTAGTGTCTATCGATCAATCATGTTTTAGTAATTTGTAAAGCAAAACATCAAATAAATAAACCATATACACATTTGACACATGGATTTTTAACGTGGAAACCATGTTAGGGGAAAAACCACTTGGGAGCAGTAACCCAAAATTTTCACTCTTCTAAAGTGAGCTCAGTGAAGAGCCAACCTTGTTAAAGGTTACAAACACACTGTTAAGTGCGACCTTATTAGAGGATTTATCAATAACAGTTTATCACTTCACCTAGCATTCACTATGTTTTCAACATCAAAACCTTTTGATACTCCTTGGGATGTATCTCAAAATATAAAGGATGGTTAAATCCTACTTTGTTAAGACATTTTTTGAATCAATGGTTAAACTGAATCAGTAAATGATCTGTTCATAAATACAACTTAATCTTGCAGATTTTCACATCTATTGTAAGCTCATAATACCTCTTCTAATCAATGTTTTCTTTTGTTCCTTTTCTCCACTTCTTTCTACTCAGTGAATGTTGTTGCTTCTCTGTTGCTAGGTGTCTGCAGAATTCTTAGCTTTGTTCTTTAGCTTGTATGAAGACTTCTTTATCTTCACCAGATTTCTCTTCAGCATTCCTCTTCTTCATAATGAATTACTTGTCTAATTATATAGACATGATTTCATCATTTCTTGTCCTTCTTGTTTTCTTCGTTGATCACTTCTTGATCAGTAAAGCTCGCCATGCTTGTTTTAGTTTTGATCTGTAAAACTCTCCTTGTTTTCTAGAATAAAACATGCTTTAAATCTCCTTGCTATCTTTAGCTTTTAACTGATCGATGAAAACAAATTAATCAAATAGTTAACTCTATCTTTAGCTCCTGCCAGCTAAGTTGTTTTGTCATTTTCCTAACTTCAGTTCTCGTCGGTCAACACTTCAATTGTGCTCGGTGACTACTGCAGATAGCTTGGGCATCAACTTTAGTTCTGTTTGGTGATAACTGCAGTTATCTTGGTAATGCTTTCTCGGGTATCACATTCTCAGGTAACATTGTTCATCGGGTAACACTGTGAACTTTTGTACTCAAGGTTCACAGTCCCTTGGAGTTTACTGTCACTCGGTGTACATAATTACCGACAAAAAAAACTTTGTCTTTTTAGATCTTTAAGTGTAGTGACATTATGTGTATGAGAAATCATACCATATCAAGTTGACATCAATGACAATACAATACATTAACTGATTTAATGTCTTGCATTTACCTTCTTCATCTCGATGATTATCAACTTTGTCATCTTCAAATATTCAATCAGATATAGTTCATCAGTTTTGAACTAGATACGCAATAATGAAGACATGATTTTTTAATATTTATGCTTGTAAGGTTGACTCCTATACATGTGCAAGTTAGTCTAATGACATGATCATCAAAGAATCATCAGGGACATTTGTCTATCAATAGGGATCATACCTTTGTTTGTTTACACAAATGGATACCTTGGTCATTTAGATTGCTCATATCTTAATGCCAAAATCCACTCACAACATTAAATCCGAAAAAATTAGTATTCATACTCTCATGGTGGGAACATTTTACTAGTGGGGGTTGTATTGATTTCAGTGAGTTAGAACTTCAATAATGGTAGTGGTCACATTGAATCTGCTAAAATAGGTATTCATACCATCATGGTTTGGAAATCTCACCAATGAGGGTTGTACTTGTTTCCAAATGGTAATTTACCAAAAATCTCAATGATGATACTTGCAAAAAATAGCAATCCGTTAAAAAGTGACAACAGTTTTAGGTTGCATTTTTAGATTGAATTCATGTTAGATTAAATCATGCATACATCTTGCATTCTGGGATTTCTCCAGGAAAGGGGGGTCAAACATCCAATTCAAAGTATCAATAATTCTTTTTTTATGGAATATGTGGGACTTTATAAAAAATAATACATCTCATTTACAACTCACAAATTACATTCATTAGGGGCATCCCTATGCATTTAGAAACACTTGCATTTTTATGATCATTTCATTCACCATTAATTTATAATTATATTATGTATTATTTATCCTCATTTAGGTGCATTATCATTATCATTTAGTTACATTAACATTATCCATAAGTATTCCATCATTATAAATCATCATCATATACATAAAGCATTGCATTATCACCTAGAATCATGACATCCATATTGTGCATCCATAGAAAGATAAAACATCATTGTCCATACATTTTAGGGCATCCATACATAAACATCAAAAGTACAATATCTACATACATGCATCTTGCATAAAAAGCCACAAAAACATGCATATAGATAGAATCATATAAACTGCATCCATCAAATGTCTCATGGCATCATCATAAATCATCAAACTCATAAAAGTCCACATATAATGACATGAAAGAAGAACATCATCAAAAGTAAGGGGTAAGGTCTCTCCAATGTCCAAAAAATACAATTGTCTACATTACATAGGTACACATCAAGATATATCAACAAAACATAATCAAAGGTGATACATATGTCATCATCAAAACTCTGATACAATCAAGAAGATCTAAGTATGACTGCCTCCTAACAATTTCGGGCGACCCATCAAAATATTGCCACTCGTACCTACACATGTACTTGCACATGTACCTACATAAGTCGATGGTCCTACACCATCACATATCACTACATTTGGTCCCTTCAGAGGTCTAGGAGATGGTCTTGATACACCTCTACTCTCAACCTTCCGTGAAGCACCACCTTTGACACTTTGTGTATAAGAATGAGCACTCTGACCTACTCGTAATAACTCATGATATAAAGTGTGATAGAACTCCCCCATCCAGATCTCCTCTCGCATATCTCGCATGGTCTGCCTAGTCATACCATCTTTAGTCACCTACTCTAACCACTAAGCTATATCCTCCGCTATTCCTTATTGTTGTATAGCATGATCTCTCTAGGACCTAGTAGCTGCTAAATCTGCCTCCATGGTATGAATATCATGATCTCTTTGTGACCTAGTAGAATCTAACTTAGCCTCAAGCCTCTAAATATATCCCTACAATAATATGATGTATGCATGTGATGTAACCAATTCCCCACACAACCTTTGCATATCGTGACCTCGGATACCTCTCTGAAAAGAATGTCTTGCACCCTGTCCTATACCTGACCTAGCTCTACGAGCTACCTGTCCCTGATTTGGAAAAAACAATATTCTCCTCTCTACAGAAGCTCCATCATGATCACTATCTTCTCCTCCATGATCACTCTCATCCCCTCCATGATCACTTCCATCTCCCCCATGACCATCACCATCTCGTACATGGTCATGCTCACCACCACTAGCTCCTTAACCAATCACTATACCACCTCTCCCTCTCACTGCTCTCACAGGGATATCCTCTTATCCTACATCCTCCTTATCTATACAATCTCTTTTTCATCCTCCATATCTCATTGGTCATTAAGGTCGGTCCTCATCATCATCATCACTCTCAAAGGGAGGCACTGGCTCATCTGGTGAAAAAAATCATGAAAAGGGATTTTCTATAAACCACTGTGTATACTCCTCAATCACACCCGCATCCATCACATAATCCTCATAATCTCAAGCAACTGCAAATAATATGTGAAACTCATCTCTAGCTGCCTCACATGATGCACATGGTCCCTAGGCAGGTTTCTCCTTTTGGGTACGTGCATACATAGCTAACCCCTAAGGCAAACCCTTTGTCCATCTGAACTATCGTCATACTCTAGTGATGATGAATGTATCAATGATGTAAGGTGTCTGACCAAGTGACCATCTTGATGTGAACATATAGAACACCTCTCGATGATCCTCGCGCCACTCCTTACATCCCAGATAAGGTCTCCAACAGGTACTATCTAGATCGTCAATCTATCTCCTCCAATACTCTAGCTTGTCTACCTTCGGTTGGACAAGCAAACCGCTATATTCATAGATTAAGCAATGATCCTCCTCTCTTGATCTCTCTACAACTCATTGAGTCATTGGAAGATTCTCCCATACCCAAATTTGTAGCACTATGGCATTGGCTGATAAATTTTTTGCACGCTCATAAACCACCTGATGCAGCTCATGATATAAATGTGCTACAATACATGTACCCCAAGTGAAGTGGCATGGTCTTGCAAGCATATCCTCCAATAAACAACCTCACCCAATGTGAAATCCATGCTCTCTTTGATCTGGCATGAGGAATCTTCCAATCAAGGCTGAGAGAACTGCGGGAAGTGGGGCATACTATCTCTACATCATTGTATGCCAAGTCACTGTATAGCCTCTAATATGATCATCATCAAATACTCGGCATACGGTAGCACCATCATCATACGGATCAAAGTGCACTAACTCTCTCATAACTGGGATCTGAAAAATCTAGTTTATGTCCTCTGGTGTGATAGTCATCTCTCTGGTGGGTAAGTGAAAGGTATTATGGTCACTATGTCACCTTGCCACTCCTGCCAACAGTCCTTGATTCAGTCAAATCTGGGGCATACTCAAAAAATATCCTAACACATATCGTCTGAATACGCGTCGGTCCTCTAGGGATAAATGTGCAATCAACGCCAAGGGTTTAGGATACGCCACCCTCATATTCAACTTATCTAGTTGAACCTATTACAGTCAAACAATTAAACATCAATTTCAGATCAATTATTTCAATTCACTCATATTCTACTATCTACTTTCTCATATGAGATTTACAGGATCTCGACGAGCACATCAAATATTTCACCTCTATATCATGAGGATGAAAATCATTTTCTATCCTATTGGGTTGACATCCATTCCACATTGATCTATTATCAATTACCTCATATTGACTAACAGAATACTTACATTTCCACATTCATCCATTCACTCAAACTTTGACAGCAAATAATAGTCACACCTCTCATGACAAATCACTTTCATCATGCAAATCGAGGTAACATTATACACCTCTAAGTAACATGTGACATTTTTAGACTTCATCACTTAGTTTTGTCTATCAAGGGACGCAACATTCGACAAACAACGACATTCCAAAATTGACGACAAAAAAATTCATCATCCATGCCACAAAAATCAAAAATCATGAAAACATTCCAAAAGCGGCTAAACCATCAACACTCGTCAACAATATCACAAAATCGACAAAAATGTCAACACATTAATGGAAAATTAAAAAATCCATCGAAAACTCCCACGAAAATTGAAAAATCATCACTCTAACAATTGATAAATCATCAATCCCAAAATTGATCAAATCATCAATTCAAAAATCGAAAAAAAAAATCATTTACCAAAAACAACAAAATCAAAAAAATTAAAATTAAAAAAAAAATGAAAAACCATATTTAGAAAAATGAAAAAATGAAAAAAATTAATAAAAAATATAAAAATCACTTTTTAAAAAATAATTAAATTACATTAAACAAAAATCAAATTAAAAAAATTAAAAATTAAACAAAAATCAAAAATTAAGAAATTAAATTTAAAAAAAAAAAAAACCAAATTTTAAAACTTACCTCCTGCGTGCCCCCTCCTCCCTCCACTCCCAAGCGAGCTCGGCCCGCTCGAGCATGAGCTCGGCTCGCCCGAGCGCAACCTCTACTCGCCCGAGTGCGAGCGAGCTCGCACTTGGGGCGAGCAAGCTCGGCCCAAGCACGGATCGGCTCGGCCTAGGTTGCCTTCCAATTTTTTTATGCATTTTTTTTTAAATTAAGAACAACCCATTTCAAATTACTAAAAACCCACATCAAATTCATCACTTTCTTGCATAAAAACATAAATTTTATGATTTTTCATCAATTTTTTTTCTCAAACCCTAGTTTCTTCAAATGCGCCAAATCATGCAAACAAAAGAAGAGTTTTTTTGCGACACATACCGGGGGTCATACTCCTGCGGTCTCTGATACTGGCAGACTCTCTCAAACCGGTGCTCTGCCACAGGAACCACCATTTTTCACTTCACAAACACGTGGCACCAAGATACTACAAAACACCAACTTGCACAATGAGCTCCCAAAATGCCTTTTGCACCTTTTCAAGGCCATTTGTTTTTGCAAACAAGGGGTATTTTGGTGGGATTTTTTCTCGCTGAGGAGCATTATTTTTCATCATAACACTTTGGGGCATTTTCTCAGTTTCAAAGATCGTCATTTTTTGGGATTCAAATCGACATGGCTGATTTTCATCAAATTTTTGCAATCATCATAAGTCAATTTTTTTCCGCTCCAATGCTTGCAACATCATCTCGATTTTCATCCCGAGGGGGCATACTGGTACCAGGGTGCATAGTTTTGCGAATCGAGACACTTTTTAAAATTGGGGACATCGGACGTTGAAATTCTTTTTTTAACATCAGGGCATCAAAATGGAACAATTTTCATAACAGAGGTATCACATTATTAGCAAAACAACATCAGGATCACATCAACAGCATATCACCATCATATTGGCATCATATCGACATCATCATATCAGGGATTCACATCAGAGCATCATCATCAGTGTCAAAATTAGATCAAACATAGAATCAACATCATATTGAACATCGTATCAACATCAGATCGGACATCAAATTAGCATTAGACATCAAACATCAAGTATTCTTTGAACCAGTGCGCTTGACACATTGATTCAAAGAGGGGCATTTATAGACACCTTAAATTGGTCAACCAAAATCAACATGGTCGACCAAAGTCAAAAAAGGTCAAATCAAGTCAACATCATGAATTAAATAACAAAGCCATAAATTAATTAAATTTAAGCCAAAAGAGATTAATTAAACTATGTAATTGATTAAATCAATTAGTTATATAGTTCAAATTAAATAAATCAAATGCAGCCCATTAAAACCCCTTACATGGATAATTTAATTAAATCCTAATTAATTTCAACAAAGGGGACAAAGAATCAAATAGCCAATGAGAAGAAGGGATGAAAAGAACATGGATCACTCCAAGGCTTTGCTATCCTCACCACTCATTTAGGCTTTGTTATCCTCACCATTCATTGTCATCTTGTCCCCCTATTTGAAACCCATCACTCAACCTTGACCTTGGTTAATCAAACTCACCCCCTACGCTTGGGAATTCCTATAAATAGGAGGATTTTCTTAGTGTAAACTTACCAATTCACATTTCGAGTTAAAATTCACATTCAAATTGCATCTTGAATTGGGCATTTAGCATTGAAGCATTCTTGAATAGTATTGTTATATTGGCAAAATCATTCATGTTTACATAGATTTTGAGCATAGAATAGGGCCTTTCATCTTAATTTGCATCTTAGATCCATATTTTCATCATTATTTGCACAATTCTCATTCTAGGGGTTGTCACTTTAGGATGCTTTGCAGCTGAGAGAATTCATTTAGTCCTTCTAGCTAGATATTCATGAGACGCTCTTAATTTGCTTTCACTTTCAAAATTGATTAACCTAGTTAGATCTTTCAAATTCGATTGAATAAACTAATATTTCCTACAGGTTTGTGAATTGCAGGTTTACAGACTACAGTATCGTCCACATAGTCTTCCATATTTTTTTGCATCATATCATGGAAGATGGTTGTCATTTCTCTCTGATATGTTTCACCTACATTTTTAAGATTGAATGGGATGACATTCTAGCAGAACGTGCCCCAAGCACAAGTGAAATTTGTCTTCTCCTAATCTTCAGGTGCTATCTTGATTTGATTATAATCTGATAATCCATCCATTAATGAATACATTTCATACCATATTGTGAAATCAACAATCATTTTGATATGTGAAAGAGGAAAATTGTCTTTAGGACATGCCTTATTTAAATCTCTGAAATAAGTGCATACCCGAATAGATTTATCAAGTTTAGAAACTGGGACAATATTAGAAATACAGTCAGCGTAAGCTATTTATCTGATGAATCTATCTTTTAAAATATTTTCTAGTTCTGCTTTAATAGCAATGTCACATGAGGTTGCATCTTTTTGAGTTTTTTTTTACTAGTTTTATTCTTGGAGCTATAGAGAGATGATGCATAATGAGATCAAGATCCAAGCCTGACATATTTGAATAAGACCATGCAAATTTAATCTTCTTTTCTTTAAATAATTCTGTGAATTGTTGTTTTTCTTCCTCAGATAATGATTGTGCTATATGTGCCATCTATGGTGCTTCCATTGTTCCCAAGTTTATTGGTTGTGTTGTTTCGATCAATACTGAATATCTCTCCTGAAAGTGATTAGGTAAGGTATCAAGTTTTCCATCCTTAAGTGTTCTGAGAGGTTTTCACCATTGGATACCTCAATTTTTTTCTATTTTAGATTCTAATACTGCCATAATGTGGTTTTCACCATCAAACCACTTTTTCTTTTTCTTTTTTATTTTAAGACTGAGAAACTTGATATCTGACTCTATCAGATTCATGCTCCTTGCACTGGTGGAAGAAGTAAGGGGTTTGATTGCATTTAAATATCATGCCAAAGTATAGTCATTTGGAAAGGGCATTAGGTTCATAGGTTCATTCTGACTCCATTCAATTAGTTCAATGTGTAATAGGTAAAAGATTCAGATGCTTCAAGGGATAGCACCGTATTATCGTCAAAGCCCTGACCGGTAAGGCAAGTTCCATTAAGTTATTCTCTAAATAATTTCTTAAATTGTAAAGATTCATAATGTCATTACTAAAGTCATTGTTAGAATTATGCAAACCTAATCGGAATGACCAGACATTAGAGAATTGTCCCTCCTCTAGTTGATAATCATACTAGTTTATTACATCTATCTCAATGTCAATTGTAACATAAGAGAAAGAATCCCATTCATACTCATTAGAACTTGTTTCAATAGAATGAGGTATATCCAAGACATGATTAGTAGTGACTAGTTGCTTCCAGTGAGGGTGTCTTTATTTTTGTTCACTTTTAGGTTCACTTGCAAATTCATACTCATGTGAATCATTGTGATTGTCATTTGATCTACCCAAGAAACAAGCTATAGTCATTGATACTTCCTCTTCTTCATTATTAGAATTGCTTTCTTCTTTTTGTAAGGATGACTGAGCTGGTAGTATTAATTCGTGTTGATCAACGAGATGTCATAATTGTTGTGGCCTATATGTCTCTTCTTGATAAGCAGGATTTTTAGTTTCAATATGTAATAGCCTCTCAAATGATATGGGTTGATGATTTTCCTCTTCTTCTTCATCAGATTCATCATTAGAATTATTTTCTCGATCAAATATAAGACCATCTCTAGATGAAGGATTTGTTTTTTTATCATTGTATCCTAGCCTTGTTTTGTCTTTAGAATTTTTGAACTCCATGTGTATTGGTTCTATGAGTCCCTCCTTATTTTTTTAAATAGGTCCCTTACCCTTGTATCACATTTGTTTCATGATATCATAGCATTTAACATACTTTTGTACAAATATTTTAGTGTGTTTGACTTATTGATCATGTTCTTCTCCTTTGTAAAGATATTATAGGACAACCTTTTCTTCATTTTCCTCAGCAAGATAAACACTAGTTGTTACCATCCCTGGTCCTTCATGAGTTGTGAATTCTTTAGCATTAGAAGTCTTGAATGATGAGGATTGTTTTCCATAAGATTGAGGAGATGTAGGAAGATCATCTAGAGATGGAAGTGGATCTAGTTGGTAATTTCCCACCCTTGTGTCTATGGTTTTTAGCTTCTTCTCAAAATTGCTCATAATAGCTACTCTATAGCTTTCATCTTCTTGATCTTTTAAGGCCTCTTTATTGTGTGGGACCATACTATCAGCTTCTTTTAGATTGTTGCAAGAGTATCGAGCATCTGATGGTATAATGCCTTCTATTCTATTGTATAGAAACTTCACACACTGATGGTACATTGATGGAACATCCTACATGTCATGTGTCCATGGCCTACATATTAAAATGTTGTAGGTTATAGATCAATAACTTGGAAAATTACATCTCTCACAATGGGTCTCACCCTGATGGGTAATACAACCAATCCTTGTGATGATCTTTCTTCTTTGCCATATGCCTTAATTATTATTTTTATCCTTGGTTCTATAGTATTTTTTGAGAAACCCAATTGTTTTACCAGATTAAACGTGTAGATGTTCAAACTAACACCTTTATCTATCAAGATGTGTTTGACTGTATGTTTATGGTTTAAAACCTCTATATGCAAAGGCTGATTATGTGGATGATCCAAGGATTTTTCATCTTCTTCAGAGAAAGATAGATAATGTGGGGAAGTCAAATTACCAACCATAGCTTGGAACCAATCTACCTCTAATTATTTTGGAACATTTTCTACAAGTAGGGCTTGTTCGAGAATCTCTCTATGCGCAGGAAATATCTTGAGTAATTCAAATATTGAGATTTGAGTGAAGGTCTATTGTAATTGCTCCACCAAATTTTATTTAGATGATTGTGATGAAGGTATTTTTTTTTTTATGTAGAAGGTTTTGATATTGAAATAGTCGGTTATTTTGATGAGGAATTAACTCCCTTGATAGTGACTTTTGATTGACTCCTTCTAACCACATTGGAAGATTAAGTTTATTTCTTTTTTCCCTTGATGATGATAACATTTACCGGTTGTTCACTTGGTTGTATGACATTTGATTCATCATCACATTCTATTTCTTGATCAGATATGGAATTGTCATGAAGTATAAAAATTTTACTGGTAGAATTCAATTCGTCATCTCATTCTAGTTATTGATCAAATATAGGATTTTCATAAAGTGTAATAATCTCACTGGTAGGTTGATCATTGATGGATTTTTTGCACAGTTCAATCATATGTATCACCTTTTCATTGTTAGTATTATTATAATTGATCTTATTACCCTTGGAATTTTGATTCTCACCTTTCTTATAGTGGGGTAATGGCTCTTTGAATGCCTTGTGATCATTTTTGGATTGGTGACCATCCACTTTTATTTTATCATTTTCAATCATATCATGAATGACATGCTTAAGCTTCATGCATTCAGTTGTCATATGTCCTTTGTTCTTATGGAAATCACAGTAATAATCATCATTCCACCACTTGGGTTTGATTTACAGTTCCCGTGGCCTTAACTCTAGTAAATTTATGATCTTATTGTCCAATAGAGTCTTTAGTACCATTTCTAGAGGTTCTCCAAGAGGAGTGAAATTATGCTTGGGTTTCGATAACCAAGGCTTGTCTCTGTTTGATTCATTCTTTCCTATAGGATTTGATGTAGTGATGGAATTTTTAGCCGCTTGGAGGTTGCTTGAGAGATTGAAGACAGATGGTTTTTCTTTGATATTGGATGCTTCCACAACTTCGTTGTTCACCCTCTTCTTATTATTATTCCAATACTTGAACTTGTATCTTTTTTGGTGTTGGAATTGTTGAAATATTTGGTTTCTTTCTATAGTGTGATCTCCCCTTTTTTCACAAGAAATTCTTCAGCCCAGACAGTTGCGTCTACCAATTTATCAAAAGTAGAATGAGTTTGCATTTGCAATGCATAATTCATTTCTGGGATCAGATTATTAATAAAGATATCCATTTTTTCAGTTCATGAATTTGTCTAGGATATCTTCCAAATATATTTCTCCATCTTTGAAGGAATGTGATGAAAGGTTCACCATTTCTTTATTTGGTGTTACACAAATCCAATATAGTGACCTTGCGCTAAATATTATATGAATATTGTTTGATAAATCTTTTCAAAATTTCTTTGAATTTATTGATGCCTAGACAAGATTTTGGTAAACCATTTCATTTCTTAACCTCTGAGACTTCTAGTAAAGAGTCTCATTAGGTACATTTGTTCATGCATAAATTCCATGCTAAGAATGAAAAACTCTCTTATATGATCTGGAGGATCACCACTTCCATCATACTTATCATATTTTGGGATTTCAATATGGGGAGGAAATGGTGGCATGTGTAAATATCTTTCAAAAGGAAAAGGACATATGTGATCCAATGAGTACTTCTTCATTGGTTTATCCTTCTCCTTCTAAAGATCTTTGATCTTAGTTTGCTATGCTAGAAGTTGTTTAGAGAGGATTGATATGGGTGTTTCGACTTCTCTCATTTTCAATTGATCAACTTCAAAGTCTTGGGGAAGTTTAAATCTTATGGAATCCAAGTGCATGAAATATCTTTGTTTGTTAGCATTTAGGATCCTTTCCATCATCCTTTGGAACCTTTTGCTTTGCTAGCATTTCCTATAGTCTTCTTCAGTTGGTTCTTCATCATTTTTAGAACTATCATGATTCTCATAATTACTATGGTCACTTTGATGATCATGATCATGGTGTCCTCTCCACTCATTCTCTTCATGTGACATGGTTGGAGTATTTTGTTCTTCTCAATTTATAAGGTTAGGGGATTCTTGATCAAATACAGGATTCACCCTTAATGTCTCTTCTTGATTAAAAGTTATTAAAGGTATCTTGTTAGGATATTGATTAAAAGGATATTGATTGGATCGTGTGTTAACCATCAACTCAAGATAACCAAACTTTGATCACAAGTTTCAATACATGATGTTCAATTTGTTGATAAAATGTGTATTATTTGTCCAAATTTTGATTTAATTGATTGAAAAAGAGATTGGATGTGATTTTGGGAAGTCTAGGGTTTGATGATCCCTAATGGAAACTCCTGCAATCAGATGGTGAGATTGATAAGACAACACAATGACACAAAGGATGATTGATTTTGAATAACAACCAATCTGGCCAAATATGATGACAATAGGATCCAAATTTCACAATTTGATAGAACATTGAAAAGGGTATCCAATAATGTGATCTGATTTTGTGGAAACTGTACAAGAGTGGTTTCTATCCCATAAATAAGAAAATAGGCAATTCCCTCAAAGATGAAACAAGATTTACCAAAAATGAAACAAGTTCTTGAAAATGACACTTTATCCCTAAAATGAAAAGATAATCACCGAAAATGAGACTTCTCAAGAACACAAGTAAATTTTGACAGGAAACAAACCTTTATGTACTGGAAACAAATTTTCTTAACTGTAAATGAAACAAAAATGACTAGAAACAAAAATTTAAAACTGGAAATAAAATGTTAATGACCGGAAATGAAACTGAAAAGGTTTGAGTCTCTAATATGCCATCAATGAGAAAAAAATTATGTTTTAGGTGTGTTTAATAGGTAAATTCTTGTAGTGATAGTGACACATACATGCAAAATAGAATACCAGAACTTGTCTTGGTCTTGTATGTCGAACAATGAGTATATGTTCTTCAAGATTTTCACAGGTGTCATCACAAATGTAGACAAGATCAAACACAGTTATCCCTATGAAATTGGCTGAGTACCAAAATATTTTCCCACAACTTGGTATCCCTCAAGAGCTATGAAGAATATAGCCAAAGGAGACTGTGCAATGAGACCTCCAATGTCGTATTATCAACTTTAAAACACTCTAGGAGATAGATATGGTGGGTGTCTTTAGGAAAGATACCTC
The DNA here is from genome assembly GCA_018584345.1 of Thuja plicata. Taxonomy (NCBI): domain Eukaryota; kingdom Viridiplantae; phylum Streptophyta; class Pinopsida; order Cupressales; family Cupressaceae; genus Thuja; species Thuja plicata. Next base: position 2,478,299 of record MU226400.1, on the reverse strand, counting down.
TCCTTGCATTAATTTTATACTACTTTTTGAGGTGAACCAGGTAATTCTACTCTATGGAATCTAGTCAGGGCATCTATTTCAAAGATAGTCCATGAATCATACAAGATATCGTGGTCGCGCAAGCACGATTGAGACCTATAGTCCCACGAATATCAGGCATGAACTATATTTGTCTCCCAAGACTTTAATCTCAAAGGGAAGATTTGATTATAGTAGGTTGGAAGAAGTTGGTTTTTCCTTTTTCCCACTTGAGTCATTCCCGTGAGATTTTTCCCTCAACGGAAGGCTCTCTAAAGGTAATGAAAAAAAATGAAAAGTGGATCACAGCTTGAGGTATAGATTTCTAGTTTTCCTAAAGGGAAAAGATCATACTCTCCTATTGAAGTCATTTCTCCCAAGCACATCAAACACATGTTCATTTACCAAAGATTGTTTGCAAATTACTAAATGGACATGTCAAGGTTTCTAATTTTCCTAGAAGGAAAAGAGCATAATCCCCTAATATCCACCAAATCAAATACAAATTATCTCCCTAATTAGATCTATGTGCCTAAGAATCAATTTATTGAAAGCACAATGTTTGCTCAAAGACAACTGAGGTAACCTGCATTACAAACTCCATTAGTAGTTTTTGAGTTTGATATAATCTTCAACAATCAACCTACAAAAGCTTGTTAAATCTTCAATATGCACAATAAGATCATATCAAAACACCAAAACATCAATTGATTAGCGGTTAGATTCAAAATTCAGATTTAAAACCTTAATTTTATGTCCATTTATCTCATAAATGAAGTAACAATGACCAAAGATGATGTGATTACCGGAAATGAAATCAAAATCACCGGAAACAAGACTATTTACTGGAAACACAATAATTATTTGGAAACAAAAAAGGATTCATCAGAAATGAAAGGAATTCCCAGAAACAAAAAATAATCCTCCAAAGACGAGATTGTGATGCCTTTTACTTTTTCAAAAATGAAGAAAGAGAACCAAAAATGAGAAAATAAGGCCCAAAAATGAGACTTCTAAACCGTAAACAAAGAAAGATTCCCTAAAAACAAAGGACTATGTCCAGAAATGAGACTATTCTACAATGTTTGCAACCTGCAAGCACAATTTGGCCAAAAATGACTAAAAATCAGAGCCAGAGCCCGATGGTGGGTGCCAAAAATGTGTGTGAAAAAATGTGTGTAATCCTATAACTACAAACACTTCAATAACTCATTCCATCAATTGTTATTGTTAGAAAATTAATCAGAGAAAATGACACAAGGAGGGTAAGCAAGAGGGGCCTAGGGAACTCCCAAGTACCAAACCAGCTTACAGACACAAAAATGTGGAAGCAACAACACACAGAGTGAGAGAAGAAACAACAAATATCCTTTTCATTAATTGATCAAACTCATTACATGACAAGTTGTAAGGCCTTCCTAATTTCAGCCATATACATTCAATGAATTACAAAATGACTTCATACATGCGAGGTCCAAGACCTACCTTCCAAATGCTTCAACAGTTAATCTTCTATCATCCTTTTAAACTGCTACCTAAACTAAGAACAAGGAAACAAATATATACAAGAGTCCACCAAAGAGTTCGACACTCAAATTTGTAAGGAAGACCTAGATTTAGGTCCAAAGAGACCCCAATGATAAACCCCACATTAATTATGCCATAGAAATTAAATTTGGAAGTTGGCCAGATCAAGATAAACAACTCGGGAAGAGCAACATCAACCACTCGGTAAAAGCATACCCTAGCACCAGGAATGACTTGGTAAGAACATACCAGAGCCGCAGGAAACCAACTCAGTGAAAGCATAACCAAGAAATAGAAAACTGACACACCCTGAGACCTGTCGGTAAAGTAAGACAAAAAGGATACCCGAGCAACAGGGTAACTAAGCACTTCACCGAGCAGTCTCCAAATAAGCTAAAGAACAAAAGAAAACATATTTTTGGTTGAGAAGGATTGCCAAGGACCCAAGATGCTCCTACATCATATACCTAGGGTTACTATAAATGATTCCCCAAATCATGTATCAGGTCCAACCTAAAATTAATCCAATTTAGATTGAGAAATCCAAGATGAGTCCTCAATCGGTCTGTTCTTCTATTTCACTAGATACTCCATGTATTCCTTTCCTCTTGTGCTTTTGCTAACTCTTTGTTTCAAAACCTTCTCAACTTCCTCTACTCGCTTCTTAGGATAATCACTTGGTATTGTCACTTCTTCATCAGGTTCATGATATTCATAAAAGTCTAAAATATTGAATATGGGTGATATATCCATGTCATCAGGTAATTCCACTTCATATGCATTTCCACTATCAAATCTTCTCAGAATTTTGCAAGGGCCAAATTTCTTCATCTTCAATTTTCCATATGTTCCAATAGGAAATATTAATTTCTTCAAATGAACCATTACTGCATCACCAACTTCGAAATTCTTATGTCTTCTTGATCTTTCTGCACTATCCTTGTATTTCTAATTACTTTTCTCTAACTTATGGTTTACATCTTGATGCAATGTCTTCATGAATTCAGAAAACTCCTCTACTTCAGCACTTCTTTTCTCTTCTCCAACAATATCTCTCAAGTCTGATATACCTCTCGGTTGTGTGCCATGAACAATCTCAAAAGGTGTCTTTCCAGTACTTCTATTTACTGAACTGTTGTATGCAAACTTTGCTTGTGCCAACATCAAATCCCAATTACTTGGTGTGTCTCCCACTAGGCATCTCAACAAGTTACCCAAACTTTGGTTTACAACCTTTGTTTGTCCATCATTCTATGGATGAAATGTAGAACTATACTTCAACTCAGTGTCCAACTTCTTCCAAAGTGTTTTCCAGAAATAGCTAACAAACTTACTATCTCGATCAGAGATAATACTCCTTGGTAATCCATGCAATCTAACAATATCATTAAAGAAAAGATATGTTATATGTACTGCATCTAATGTCTTTCTACATAGTATGAAAGGTGTCATTTTAGAAAATCTATCCACAATAACAAATCTGGAATCATTACCTCTTGTTGTCCTCGATAAGCCAAGAACAAAATCCATGTTGATATCACTCCAAGGTTTCTCAGGAAGAGAAATCGACATATACAAACCAGTATTCTAACTCACTCCTTTTGTAACTTGAAAAACTCTGCAAATTCTCACAAATTTTTGAACATCCTTATACAACTAGGGCCAAAAATACCTTTCTTTAAGCAAACTTGATGTTTTATCAATACCAAAATGTCTAGCCAAACCACTAATATGTTTTTCCTTAATCAAATTAGTCCTTAGAGAAACATCTATCGATCCCTGGTCGGCATCGTTTATGGTTGAGACTAGGATGGTATTTGATAATCACAAGGTAGAAAATTTCCTTTCAATTTGTTTACCATCTTATCCCATACCTTGATCTTGTCTTTACCTTTCTTCTTTCGATCCAATTGCAGATGTTCCCACCACAAGGATGCATGAACTTTCAACTTTGTACTTGCAATCTTGATTTTCTTGTCCTCTGATACATTATTATACTCAAAGTAATTTTCCATCTCAGTTATCTAGTCTATCAATTCATCAGAATCCAATTTTCCACTATACTTAGGAGGATTGAACTGAGGTGTGGATTTCAGACTTGTCAATGCTCACAAGAATCTCTCTTCTTCTTGATCCATCATGGGTGCAGGTGAAACTTCACCTTGAACTTATTCAACTTCATCATCACTAACATCTTCAAGATGTCTTCCTCTACACTGGTTTGTCTCAACAACTTCCAATCTTGCATCCATCTGTCTAAGCATATCGGCTAGACCTGGATCTGCATTTCCTCTCCCATGAACCATCTTGAATCTCTCTGCAATTGTAGGTCAGATCATAATCTACTACCCCACAAAAATATCACCAACTAGGGTTAGGGTTTATAAGAAGGAACTTAGATCTCACCAATGCTCTGATACCACCTGATGCAAGGAGGGTTAGCAAGAGGAGCCTAGGGCACTCCTAAGTACCAAACCATCTTGCAGACACAACAATGCGAAAGCAACAACACACAGAGTGAGAGAAGAAACAACATATATCCTTTTTAATTTAATTGATCAAACTCATTACATGTTGAGCTGTAAGGCATTCCCGGTTTTAGCCATATACATTCAATGAATTACAAAATGACTTCATACATGCGAGGTCCCAAACCTGCATTCCAAATTTTTCAATAGTTAATCTTTTATCCTCCTTTTAAATTGCTACCTAAACTAAGAACAATGAAACAAATATATACGAGAGTCCACCAAAGAGGTCGGTGATCAAATCCATAAGGGAGACCCAGATTTAGGTCAACATAGATCCCAATGAGAGACCCCACATTAATTACACCATAGAAATTAAATGTAGAAGTCGGCTAGATCAAGATAAATAACTTGGGAAGAGAAACACCGAGCAAAAGAAACCACTTGGTAAAAGCATACCCGAGCACCAGTAACAACTTGGTAAGAACATACCCAAGCCATAGTTAACCAACTTGGTAAAATCATAATCGAGCAACAGAAAACTAACACACCCCAAGACCCATCAATAAAGCAAGACAGAAAGGATACCCGAGCAATAGGATAACTGAGCACTTCACCGAGCAGTCTCCAAACAAGCTAAAGAAAAAAAAGCAAACATATTTTTGGTTGAGCAGGATTTCCAAGGACACAAGATGCTCCTGCATCAACAAACAATTGGAATTGAATTATTTCCTTCTAATCATGAATTACTATATAATTAAGATTGCTCTCATAATTAGGCATCTAGATCATTAATTGACACTCATGAAATGAAGGATTTAACCAAATGTTACTAAATTGATGCACTTTTGATCTAGAATGAATGCAATTAAGCTACTTGATTAAATTATGCATCTACATGATTGATTAAGATAAAATTGAGATAAATTTAGATCTAAAATGATGAATTCAAGATGCAATTGGTATGAAAATGATCTATTTAGAAGGAAATTAGCATTACCTCTATGCAATTATGGATGGATATATGCAAATGCATTAATTGAGCTTGGTTTTATAGATTTCATTTTGGAGGGAAATATTTGAATTTGAATTAAATGGCTAGGATGAAGTCATGATGGATGATGGAGATTGAACCTTGAATGATCCATGTGGATTTGATCTCATTGGCTTGAGCCAAGTCATTTGTCCTTTTGTGCTTGAGTGGATAATAGGACATTTATTTAATTCCCTTAATTAATAAGTCTAGCCGAGGTATTTTTGAGTTTGATTTAATTTATTAGGCTAGGATTAATTAATGAATTAATTCACTCTTCTTTGTATTAGGATTAAGCAATACTGAGACAGGGGTGAATCATTATTACAACACTTTATAAACTTATTTAACCAATTCAAACTTGACCATGCAATAACTGAAATAAATAGAACATGCACATAGAGTAAAAAACTCATAACACTATGATTTGTTCACAAGGAAACCTTGTCCAAGGGAGAACCCCGGTGGGGATGATACCAACAAATAATGCACTAAGAGTATAGTGTTCATGTTAGGATACTTAGCCCTGTTAGGATCTGAATATTACATTTAGTACATGTCCCTATTAAATGGTAGAAACCCTGTTAGGGTTGTACAATAAGCACACTACTCTTACAAAGCAATATTGTTTTGTTACAATGATTTATCAAAATGAACAGTACAAGCATTTGTTATGCTTAAGTAGACCCAATTATAGCTTGCATCAAATTTTGTCTGATCCTGGCATCATAATTCATCTACGCATTCCACACACATATCTTCGTATCATAAAACAACTCTACTTGTATACTCGATCTCAAAACGTTCTTCCAGTCAGCTCACACGAACATCACAAAACATGTCCAACACTTAACCAAACATCAAATCCATAGTCAATGATCATACTCTAACAAAATTAGGGTAGGACCCAATCCAAATCCAAAGTAACACTTTTGGATTCCTCAAATTACTCCCTTAAACATCGCGGTCATTCAACTACTTTGTATCGTTGTTGTACTGTCTTTGCATATCTTCAACATGTTGTAACTCTCAGAGATCAACTCCAAAATAGAAGAAACCTTAACTGAAGGTCTACTATATCCAAAAATGTCTCCCTCTAAGCTCGCATGACTTAGTTCTCCATATATTGTTCTCGCTGACCAAAATTGTGTGATTGTACCCTATAAACTGCATTACGGACTGTAATTTTTTACAAAACTAAATATCCAAAACTGCGTTGTACTCCAAGTGACCATGCCAATGAGTAGTGTTTCCATAAATGACAACCTATAAATAATGCTAATCAGACCACTTTCCAACAATCTCACCCTTTGGCATTGATGGCAACACTTAGTAAAAAATGACTAAGTGCTCAATACCAAACTACTGACTAAGTGCATCTTTTTCATACTTATTACTCCCCCTTTAACATCAATGGAAAAGGTGTACTATAAATAGTATCTATGTACAAATCAAAATTGCACAACTTCTCATCAAAACCTCATGCCATGTGAAGTACATCTTGGAAAGAGGTTTCCAAGATATTTTCCTCTACATTCCATGTCTTTACTAATATTTGACCAACATGAATTAATCCATTCAAAGAAAAAGAAGATATTTTTGCTAACTTTGGTGTTGTAGGCATGTCTTCAGTAAGAGATTTATTCTCTTTCTCCATATCTGAAAGATGTTTTTTTCTAGAATTGAAAGTTTGGGAGTGATTAGACTCCTAAACACACCAAATCTTCCCAACACTCTCCTTTTCTCTATCTCAAGCACACTGATTTTATCTTACATCCTAGACACTTCCTTATCCAACTTAGTGACTGTTTGCGAAAAGGACCCACAACTCTTCACAAATCCATCTAGAGTCTTTTTGTCATTCTCAATGATATTATCTATGTATTTCACATGCATAAGGGGATTTATACAATAACAATATACCTTTCTTGCATGAGCTATATAGGATTTTGCTTCAGTGATAATGTTCTCTAGTATACCCAAATCCCAACTGATTGACTTACATAATTCTTTGAGGTTATTCGCCATGTACTCTTCTCTAGCTCTAACTATTGTGGCCTTCTCCAAAGAGTCAAAGTGAACATCAAAGTTATCAAGAACTTTGTTCAAGTTGTCCACTATATCCTTTCCTTTGAAAGTGAAAGGTAGGGGTAGGAGTTTGTTGGTACTATCAACTGCTCTTTCCAGTACCTTGGACTTCCTCTCTGATTTATGTTCAAATCTTTCCTTAGCCTTAGAAAAAGCTATGTAAGATAACTTCATTAATTCATCTTCATTCATACCTTCTACATTTGTGCCCATAGGTTTGTCACCACTTTCCAACAATATAGTTGAAGAAATAGATACATGTATTTCTTGCTTAACTTCAACTTTATTTTTTTATTCCTTTACTGCCTCAACTGTACTACCTTTATGTTATGTCTTAGTGTCAAATTCCTTCTCTGTCCCATTCATTTCATCGCTTCCATCAATACCAGTAACAATATCCTCATTCCCTTAAAAAGTGCCACTTGCATCTTGTGAAGTGTCCAAAGACATAGGAACACTAGCAACAAAGAATTCAGGTTGCTTTACCATGCTAACAAATTGACTGATATCTTCTGCATTCATATATGTGTCAAGATTTACTTCTGCGACCTTGGCTGACTCTCCTCTTAGAATAGTTTTAGGCTTAGTAGCCTTTTTCTTAGGAGGTGAAGACTTCTTAGGTCCAGCTTCCAATAGGACTTTATCAATATCTTTATGTGTATCCTCTATGACCTCATAATATTTCTTTCCTATTATCTTTATTAGTCTTTATTTTATTCTCAATAGGGGTTTTATTGATTTTAATATCCTCTCATGTTCATCATATGATACAATAGGTATCATATCATCTATATATTTCCTCCTTATCTGCTCATCCTCTATTAGTGCTAATTGTTTCCTGATTTCCAATTTCTAATATAACTCCTTAGGAATACTACCTTCTATCTCAAGTAGATTCTTCTTGAATACAAGCATATGATCTATGACAAAATGTTCAGTTATAATCCTATCTTTCTCATCATACCTCTCATAATATTTAGGCAACTGATTAAGCTTTCCTTGATCAATAATTCTTTTTGTCAGCATATTTAGATCTGGTTTCCAAAGATGTATTTCCTCTATTTTCTTCTCTTCCACTTTATTTTCCTCTACTTTCTCCTTTTCTACTTCAGTCCTTTGTCTTTTAGGTTGTGAACTCTTTTGGGAGGACCTTGTATATCTTTTGTTTTCTCTATCTGCAATGTTCTCTTGGGTGGTGTAGGTGTAGTATCAGGTACATCAATCATAATAGAAGGTAGACTGGTAACCTTTTCAATTTCTGGAGGTGGAAGGGTTGCTAAAGCAGTGGTCACCAATCCAAAAATACCTTCTGCCATTTTTTCCTTACCTCTTTCATCTCAACCTTTGAAATATCTACCTTAGCTACTAGATTATCCATAACATTCTCTACTTTTCTTTTCCTTCCTACCCTGGTCTTTTCCTCTCTTATCTTTTCTAACTTCTCCTCAAAAGTTCCTCATCTTTCTTCGAAGGGATCAATATCAGAAGATAATATATGTTCTACTTGCATAGTTAGAACTTCTGAACTGACCTCATATCCCATAGGATAACACCATTTCTTTCTTGGTTCAACTACCTCAAAGCACACACAATCAGTTTCAACCATGAAATAGATTGTACCTTTATATTTCTCAATCATAGCTTCAGGAATTCTCAGTCTCTCCTTCATTTGTCTCTACAGAATTTTGAACATACCAAATAACTCTCCATCTACCCAAGTGCTATTTTGTCTCCTATAACTATTTTTTATCTGAATTCCAGTAGGTTCTTTATCTTTCCAAGCTATAGGGATCATTCCAGGAAATGTATGTACAATGTGGATATAAATATGAATCAATAAAGACCCAAACCTAAATGCCTTTGACTTATCTCACTTGATCTGCTTCACATTCTCCAAAAAAAATTCTGCAAGAACTTCACATAGATTGTACTTTACATTCTCTTTCACAATTTTGTAGGTCATCATAATAACTCCTGCAGATACCAAATTAGGTCAGCTTCTATATTAAAGTTTGTATCCAAGAATCATAGAAACTAATCTTACATCTTGCAGAAAAATGTTGGCAATGGTCATTGCCCTCTTATCCCATCTAGAGTGTGTAAGGGTTTTCACCTATTTCTTCATGTTCTTCTCCGCAACATGGATAATGCCAGAATTGTCCAAACTTGTAACATCATGTATCAGCTCACTGGAACCAACCATAGAAACTAATCATGAACTCTTCTCAAAACAATCTTTATCCACTCTTCTTCATCAAACTCATAGAGATCCGCCATTTGCATAATGATTAGGTTTTCTAAATGAGAAAACTCATCCTTCCATTTTCCATCCTCTTTGATCATGTCCTTCATCTCATTGAAGATCTCAAAGTCCCCCAATGATTCATATTTGCAATGAATGTATGCCCTAATGTCTTCCACAAGAAGAATATCGTAGGGTGTTTGTGAAAATACACCTTCGGGATCATCTTCACTAGAATTGAAAGGATGTTTCTTAAAATTATACCTCGGTTGTTCACTAACATCAAAAATCAACAGAGTATCCATAGTAATCAAAATCTTGCAAGTGATCAAAATACCTTTTTCTTGACAAATCAGGGCATGCACGCTTAGTGATCATGAAAATGCCCTAGCTTCTCTTCTTGTTCCTCTGGTCTCCTTCAGCTTTGCTGGAATAGTGATCAGATGTGTTCAAGTGAATAAACGTATACTTCGCCATGTAAGAATCCACATAGTTCCCAATGAACTCATAAGTCTACAAATGATCTAGTCGACCATCAATTTGGTGATCACAAGATACAATGTGTATAAATATCTGATCTCAGATAGGAATTTTAAATCAAACATATATACTCTCCATAAGCTCACAAAAGCTTATTCCATATAAATAGGGGCTGGATATATTTATGTTATATTTCTCCAAAGATCCCCCTAAGGCCATGCTTGGAAATTTAGGTTTATGTAGAAATATTAGGCGAGGGTTCAATAGCATCTATTGAACCTCCCTGAACCTTAGACTCACTCTGCTCCTTCGCTTTCCAAAATTTACCACTCTCTTTCACAAATTGATTCTCAAACTCTTCCATGTATTCTACCATACTTTTTCCAACAACACCAACATTTTTCTTTATAACAATACATGGTGGTCGTTTGTTACTTGTAGCTCCATTATACCTGCAAAACTTTGTTATATGTCATTAATTGTTACATTTATAACATGTAGGAGATGATCTATTTTGATTAACATGTAACCTATAGCTCCTTGCAATGTGTCCAAAGTTGTTTCATTTGTGACATGTAATATAGTTTTTGTTTCCTCTCTGATGTAGTCTTGTTTAGTGTCGGATTGATCAGGATTTTGACATTCTTTCTTCTTGTGTCTATATTCATAGCAATTGAAACAATAACTAGAAAAGGGATTATAAGGAACTTTACCTCTACAATCCCTCTTCATGTGACCAACTCTATTGCATCCAAAACATCTACCTCTAAAAGGTTTGATCTATTCTCTAGATTCTTCTTCAGTAGGTCTTTCTACAGCTGTCTTTTCTTTAGATTTCCTTTCTTGAGATTTAGAAAATTCAGCTTTATCAAATCCAACTCGTGTCATATCACCTTTAGGATTCTATCTTTCCCTTTGTTCAACAATATTGTCACTTGTTGCATGATTTTTTTTAATGTGATTTTTGGCCTCAACGAGTTCTCCTTTAATTATTTGGTTGTATTTCTCTAATTCATTATACTTGATTTTGTATTCATCAAGTTCAACCTACATCTTTCCCATCTGAACATTTGAATTCTTTAGGATCTCTTCATTTTTTGTTTTTTATCTCTCTCTTGTTGAATTTCTTTAGCCATATGAGTAGAAGTAGTTTCATGTTCTTGCTTCAATGCTTCTTTTTCCTATTCAAGTCGCTTGATGTGATCAGATGAATCATTATCAGATTCCTCTTTTATCTTTTCCATAAGGTCTTACCTTTGGTTCCTAGAAAGTTCAAGTTGTTCCTTAAGCTTCTTGATGAAACCTTCTGCTCTTCTAAATTTGAATTTCAAATCACCATTTTTAGCTTCGGCCTTATCAAGGTCTTCAAGTGTTGCTTCAAAGTTCTCTTCAAAACTTGAATCTATTTGGATCTCCCTTAAGCTATTAGGATTTCTCTCCAAGGGACACAAGCTCTAATACTAATTGTTAGGATTAAGTAATACTGAGAGGGGGTGAATCAGTATTACAGCACTTTATAAACTTATTTATCCAATTCAAACTTAACCATGCATAATTGAAATAAATAGAACATGCACATAAATTAAACAACTCATAACACCATGATTTGTTCATGAGAAAACCCTGGCCAAGGGAAAACCCCTATGGGGATTATACCCACAAATAATACACTAAGATTATAGTTTCCATGTTATGAGGCATAGCCTTTTTAGGAGCTGAATAATACATTTACAACATATCCCTGTTAAAGGATAGAAACCATGTTAAGGATGTACAATGAGCACACTGCTCTTACAAAGAAATATTGTTATGTTATAATGATTTATCAAAATGAACAATACAAGCATCTGATATGCTTAAGTAGTACCAATTATAGCTTGCATTAACTTTTGTTTGATCCTAACATCACAATGCATCTACGTATTCCACACATATATCTTTGCATCATAAAATAACTATGCTTATATACTTGATCTCAAAAATTCCATCCAATTGGCTCACAAGAACATCACAAAACATGTCCAACACTTAACCAAATATCAAATCCATAGTTTGCGTTCATACTCTAACAAAATTAGGGTAGGACCCAATCCAAATCCAAATTAGGGTAGGACCCAATCTAAATCCAAAGTAGCACTTTTGGATTCCTCAAATTACTCCCTTAAACATCGCAACCATTCAACTACCATGTATTGTTATTGTACTATCTTTGCCTATCTTCAACATGTTGTAACTCTTAGAGATCAACTCAAAAATACAAGAGACCTTAACTAAAGGTCTCTTATATCCCAAAATGTCTCTCTCTAAGCTTGCATGACTTATTTATCCATATACTGTGCTCGCTGAGCAAAATTGTGTGACTATACCCTATAAACTACATCCTAGACTTAGTCATTTTTACAAAACTGAATATCCAAAACTGTGTTGTACTCCAAGAGACCGTGCCAATGAGTAGTGTTTCCATAAATGACAACATATAAACAATGTTGATTAGGAAACTTGCCAACACTTTGATGATGAACCTTTGATGTTTGATCATTTTATTTTTGATTTCTGATTGAGTTATGCAATTAAATCGATTTGATTCAATTACACAAATGAAATTGGATTTGATGTCATGATTAGGACCTAGGGAAATTCAATTGAGTTTTAGGCCTCTGATTAGACTAGACCAATTTTAGGTGATTACACTATTTTCTACTTTACCAAGAGTATAAATTTAGATTAATACTCCTGCTAAGTGGGAGAAAAATAGAACATTGCAAGTTTTATTTGTATACAATTCCATGCTCACCTAGGCCTCACTTTAGAATTTTTTCCTCTCATGTCGATGATGCTTAATTATACTCATACTAGTTCAAATTATGGCTTCTCATCTACATTATAGACCTTAGTTCCTTGACCCCAACTTTATTGGGAGGTCAAGGTCACGTAGAGTAACCTTTTCATAGGAGGGGTCACCTAGGGTGACCTAGAACCAAGACAAGGTCATCTGAGGAAACCTTATTTGAATAGTCAGGCATCAATTTCAAATTGTTTAACGACTAGCTTGTCGGAGCGGGAAAACTTATCTCATGTTATCTTGCTTCAAAATTATAAATTTGAAATGCTAGGGAGAGATATAAAAGAAAGCTTGCATCCCCCCTCATTTACATCCAAATGTCACACACACATCCCACATCAAGCATTAAAGAGAAAGTGATCAAGCATCATGTAAGGCATTGAAGACAAGAAGTAAAGTTTGTATCTAAGCATTAATGATAGATTCCATGATCAATTTTTCATAAAGTAAAACCTACTAGTCAACATCAACATCTTCATAAGGATTTTGACAAAAAAGAAGAATTTTGAAGGTATAAGCATTCAATTTTTAGATCTATCCCCTGCTACATTACAGTATGCTTTCATTTCCAAATCAAATTGTTTTAATTTCAAGGTTAATTCCTAAACTAGGGTTTGACCTAGTTAAAACCCTATAGACCCAAATAATTTCATTCTTTATGTGTTTATGTGACAAGATACAAAGGCAAGTTCTCATATTTATATTGAGGAGATAGAGAGCTACAAATATATCTTTTGTAGGTCCAAAAAGGTGGGTTAAGACTGCCCCGATTGACATTGTCTAGAACCTTTTTCACAAAACATTTATGGAATATTTTGAGCATATTTTATATCCTAGATCTTCTATTTTTGTTCGAATCTAGTGCTCCTAGGTCAAGGTCATCCTCCCCCAATGTTGTCCCTCATATTTCAGCCTATATTTGGACTACAAGTTCCTCTCTACCTTTCATTGTCACATCTACATATGTTGTCTGCATATCTAATTTTTGTATCTTTGTGTATACTAAAACACCATCATTTTCTATCTTTATCACTAGCTTCCACATTCATTTTACATAATTACAGTATCATTTTCAAATCCCCACGAGGCACTGTTGAATCCACTTTGTGTCCAATATCTTGAGCTAAGTGTATCATTCCCCTCTCAATGTAAAGAGGAAATAGGGATAATTTTCCTACTTTTCATGCATAAGCTATTGAACCCTAATTCCCCACCTTACACGAAGAAATGTGGAGCATTCTCTAGACTATCCCTAACAAATAGCCAAACTGTTAGAAAACTACAACTACCAACTGCATCAACTACAATGTTAAGTACCTAGAAATAAAATACCTAGAAATAAAATAGTGCAACATCCATAGAATATAAACATTATATTCAAAACTACAAGATTGCATCACCAAATGAAGAGGAATGTGGATCTTTCTCCAATAAAAACTACAAATACTCTTTCCTTCATATACTATAACCTTCTAAAAATAATACATACTCGCCCAAGAGAAACATTAGAGTCTAGAATAATATTTGAACACATATTTTTCAACCCCCGCTAACATCGGGTTAATAGAAATGATGACACTGACACATATTTCTAACATAAGAAACATAAGAACTCCCCATAACATAAGATTTACATGGAGAAACCCTTGTGGGGAAAAAATCCATCAAGAAGACAGACTAATAATTCATTATCAACAATAAATGTGATACAATATATTCACTTCTATTATCCTCTTTTCTCCAACATTTCAGAACCTATGTACTTGTGAAAACCCTCCTTATGCATCTCACTTGTCCTTGTTCCCACCAATATATTCTACATTTAATTATTCTTGATTTCATTATACATATAAAGAGCTAAATTAATAAAATGGAAGGAGCTCCAAAACCACCAATAAAGGTGTACAGAGAAAAATCTTCATTCAAATGACCACAACCCGTGTATTGCCTCCACAAATATTAAAAGGACACCAATTTTGGCTCCAATATTTTTCCTCAAACTTGGGCACCCAAACTTTCAAGATGAACATTACATTAAATGTAATAAATTACAAAATACCAAGAGATACATGTTGTCTCTTCCAAGCCCCCACTTGGAGAAGCTGAGAGGTCACTCATTTGACCACTTCCTAAGTCATTAGTTATCTTATTATATGCATCCATGTGTGGGAAAAATAATATTAAATAATTGTGTTCACAACCCACTTTAGCACTACTTGTGGAATCCATCACTTCTTATATATTACAAAAAATAGTGAGAATAAATATTACAAATATTTTCCTAGTACAATCTAGGTGCCTTATGTTTCTTACCAACTATGTTGGAACCATACAACAAGACATATGATTTACAGGGTAGATGAAACCGTAATCCTAACATAAATGATAAAATTTTAACATAAGCATGGATTCTATGGATGTAGCTAATACATATCTGGATGAAAGTGTAATGCACTTATATGCTCTTTTTTGTTTTTGTGGATGCAATTCTACCATGAAATAAATTAATGTATAAATAATCACCGACATGCCATACCACAGAGGGTTTTGATAATGAAACCAAAATTTTAACTTTAGGAATTAGAATGCTTAAACAATGGCCAATAATTAGTTATGAGTCTAGGTCTACATTAGTTAGAATATAAATATCCTTACCTAAAGCATGCTATGGTTTGAGTGTCTTCATTAGGTTGTCTGCATAATGAATAAAATGGATGGCATATATGTATTACATATGATTATGAATTTTTCTAAACAAGGTGAACAACAAAATTGATAGAATTTTTTTATTATAAGTTGAACACTCTATATGCACCAATCTATAGTAGGGATTTTATCAACACTTGACCCTAGCACAAAAACTCATACTTTACAAGCATGCAACATAAATAATGTGTATATGCATATTTAACTAGACATTGTGTGTATAAAATTGCAATAAAACTCTAGTTAGTTGAGTTGTGTTAGAGGTTGTCTTGTTTGTAGATTATTCTATATAAAATATGAAATATTATTTTCATGTTACTATTTAGCTTTCTCTATTCACATACACCATGAAAGAGGCATGACATAGTGCTAATAGGCTATTCTTGGACAAATATACTAACAAATTTCTAACTTGAATATGTGACTACATATTTAGATGCTCGCTTTCAATTAAACCCACAAGGAATCAATTATATATTTAAAAAACATTCAACAACCAACAATATCAATTCATGCCCCTAATATTTTCATATGAAGAGGGAAACTAATATAGGAGTTAGAGGTGTAAGATAAATCTTGCATCACCCAAAAGAATATTTTACTTAATTTTGGAATAGTTTGGTTCATACTTGTGAAGTTGTCGCTCTAAAAATGTCCTAAAAGGACTGAAATTATGAGGTTTTTATGTCCAAATTTGCATTTTATCATGTAGGGACTTGAAACCTTATCCAAATCTTTAAAACTGTGAAATGGGCTAAGGGAAAATAAATTAACCAAATGTCACTTTCAGATAGTGTGATGCTAAATTTTCAAGGTTTAAAACCCCTATAAAAATATTCAAGTTAAATTGTGGACCTCTAAATGAATGAATGGAACCTTGATGAATCTTTGATCAGTTTTTGACTTGGGAAAAGCATGGCATAGAGAACTCTAAGATATTTAATTTAGAAATAATAAGCTTAATTGGGTACTCTTGGGTCAAATTTCATGACTCCCAAAAGTTACACTACTTTTAGGAGGGAAATAAAAAAAAAATTAAAATACACCTGGAGGTGCCAAAACCCAATAGTCCATGTTATTTTTGCATATCCCAAGGCATGGAAAAAAGAGGAAAAATGATAGGTTGTCAAAAATGGGAAAAGAGCAAAAATCAGTTCTTTTTTTGGGAAATCTATAGAGGTGAAAATATCTAGAAGCATGGTAAATGAAATTGTAATGTGTTGCAATCTACTGCATGTTGCATGTCATATTTTTGTTATTCAATCAGTCATATTTTCAATAAAGAAATTAATATTTGCATGTGTAAAATTTATGTTAATGTATTTTTTTGTTTTTTTTTGGGCTAACCCCTATCAACAATCCATGTTTTTCATCATCACTTGACATTTTTTTGCCACATGAGCAATAGTAATTCTCACAAGTTACAAGTCACTAGGTTCATTCTCACAAGTTAGAAGTTTCTTTTGTGCATCATACAATTCCCACAACAAGTGGAATTGATCTTGCAAGGATCAAATTTGACATGCAAAGATTTGAAGATGGTTCTGATTTATAGATTAAAAACATCATATTTTAAATACAAAGACAAGTAGAATTCAGTGTTGTATTGAGCTTTAATCTTCATCATAGTTCCCACATATGAGTACCTCATTGTTTTGCATTTACTTTTTAAATTATCATCTACTAATTTGATTTATCAATCCAACTCTAATTTACCTAAGTAAGTTGTGTTGCTATTGCTTGTACTTATATGGTTAACCTGAGTAATCTTTTGTGAAAGGTTGTTTTCCTTTATAATATCATTAAAAGTTATAAATTAACAAATATTTTTTCTTGCTAGGTGCTACTCCACCTTTGGTTTTGGATGATTCTGGGGTTCTTGTTGTTGTTCTTGCAGGCACTACTGGTGGAAGGGTTTCTTCTAGTGAGGTGCTCACTGGGCACTCTTCTCAGAGGCCTAGTTTTGGGTCTGCTAAGGTCGTGAATGAGGGTGTCCCCTCCCCCAAAGCCTCTCTTTGTTTTTGATGGACGAAGCTTTTCTTGTATTGCCAAATTTGTTGTTGCTACTCCTCCAAACGAGAAATATTGACCTCTTTCTTATGCCAAGACATTCCCTATGGAAGTGTGTGACCTAGATGTGGTGGATAATGTGGATTTCTATGAATGTCCCAGGTTGGTTTATAGATTTGTCAATTTATGGCCTTCTCTTCCAGATCTTCATCATTAGAAGATAGATTCTTTGAGATCCTTAGTTTCTAGTAACATTAAACTTTTCTCTTGTGCTAAGGGGTTTTTTATTGATATTTTTTATTCTTTTGAAGGCTGAGATTAGTGTTGAGAAAGCTATGAGTTTTGGTCTCTCTCTCTCTCTCTCTCTCTCTCTCTCTCTCTCTCTCTCTCTCTCCCTCNCTCTCTCTCTCTCTCTCTCTCTCTCTCTCTCTCTCTCTCTCTCTCTCTCTCTTGGCCAAACCTTAGATAGTTTCATTTAACCCTCTTATTGAGTCACTTAGTGTGCGTCTAGTTTGGGTTTGTCTCCCCAACCTACCCCTTCATTTTAGAGAGAATTATTGTTTTGAGGTCATCAACAACTCTATTCATTTCTTAAATGTGGATGAGACCACGACTGCTTTGGGCCTCTCTACCTTTGTTCGCATTTTGTTTGATATTGACATCTCCACATCCCTTATCGGGGATGTGGTTCTCATGGTCGAGGATAGGCTATGGACCCAATCGTTCAACTATTGGGGCCTCCCCTTTTGATGTTGGTGGTGCTTCTCTACTAGTCATCTAGCTACAAATTATTATCTCTCACATCGTAAAGGTGTTACCACTTGGTGGAAGGATGCTAATGATAATCATTTGAACATCTCGACCTTTGATTCTTCCTATGATGACTCCACTTAGGGCAGTGCTATTGCTGGTAATTTAGCCTCCTCTAACCTGGTGGACCCAACGCCACCCCTTAATGCTGGTGTGGCTCCCTCTATCTATGCAGACCCTCCTCTGACTACTACTCCTAATCTGCTCCAACCTTTGGCTGATGATGTGTAGGATATCCAACACTTTTCTCCTTGTGCTAACAATCTCACAAAGAGGGTTCCACCACCACCTCTCCCTTGTGGTGGGGACCCCAATGATAGTATCACCTGGACAGTTGTCTGTTGGCGAAGAAAAAATGTTCTTTAGTCACTTCTTCTCACGCAATGGGTGAGTTATCTACCTACTCTTGATGTGGGTTACTAAGTGTGTTGTTAATGGTATGTTTTTGACCTTGTTGTAAATGATCATTTTGGTCTGTGGATTTTATGTCATTGGACTATAATTTTGTAAGCGACATTACCCTTGCTTTGTTGTTAATTAATATCCAAAATAAATAATTTTATTTTTTATCACTTACATGATAATCTTTCTAAAAATGTGTATATATTTGTATTTGTTTATATCGAAATAATTCTCAAAATGTTAATTTTTTATCTATTAGATATATAGATTTTATAAACATTTATCATTTAAATATAAATATTAAAGAAAAGAAAATGATATTTTTTCTTACATAATACCATAAAGATGATTCACTTTTCTCGTAAATTTATTTACTAATAATATATTGTATCTATGTCTTCAAACATAATAAAAACTAAATTATAATAATCTATCATTCAAATGACTTATAAAACATTTTGAATCATAATAGAAAATAATTTAATAATAATACCTATAAGTCAAAAGCCTTTGAATATAGTTGTTGAAGCTACAACTTAATGCTCATAATTATTGCTAATTTGTAAAAAGAGCCAATTTTTTTAAAACTTTCGAACGAATAAATCCATTCAGGTTGGGTGAAAAATATTAGAACGAAATATAATAATAATATGGTATGATAACTGGAAAGTCATTAAAAATAAAGATCAAAGCTCTTCTTTGAGTAGGTGTCCATACCTTTCATTCTTTGAAAAACAATAGTAAATTGCAAATCATAGTTTCACCATGGAAAAAGCTGTAAGAAGTTATTGAGCAAAACAATTGAGGTGGCCATGAAAATCTTCCAAAATGATGACCATCCTACCAGTCAAACCAATTTGTCCCATTCAAAGAGCATATAACTAACAACTAGGCATATGCAAACCAATAAAGTTAAAATATCGAAGCCTTGGCTAAAACCTATGATTGAACGTTTTTTCCTCCTACGTAAAACCATTGAGAATTTGGCCAAACCTTATGATTGGTAGGGATTTTCATATATATATATATATGTGGGCTCAATAATTGAAAAATTAAAGGAAAAACTTGAATGACAAGTGATGAGACAAAAGTTAATGATAATGTTATTGTTGACTGGGGCTGAAATCTATAGTGCCCATCATATGAAGTAGAAATGTGGGGATCATGCAAGTTGCTTTGGAGTTTTCAAGATGTTGTGCTTGTGGGCTCTCTGCACTCTTCACTTCACTCATGAAAAAGTTCTCTTGTTCTTTGTTTGGATAGACATCATCAATATGAGAGGTCCCCCAAATTTTCCTAGAGATTGACATTATGAGTTGTGAGGCACTAAACATTGATTCTCTTCAATCAAGTATCAAAGATCCTTCTACTCATTTTTCCCAACATTATGAAAAGACAATAAAAAATTTTTACTTTACACCTCCTAACAAGCCAAACCCCAAAACAAAATAAGCCTCCCATATATATATATATACACACTTTAAACTCTTAACATCAAATTGACAATCATGCATAGTGTGCATGCCAACATAATTCACAAAGCTAAGGGATGAGCTATAAAGTAACGTACGGTGTAAGGAAGACAAAGATTCATATGGAAATTTTTGGAAGTTTAAGTGAGAATTGTGGTAGAAAAATAAAATGTGATGGGCCTTTTGTCTTGTGAGAATTGTGGTATAAAACAAAATGTGATGGGCCTTTTGTGTTGGGGAAAAGAATGTTAGGAAGGTGGGTGTCATCATGCTCTTCATTGGAATGCTCACCATTTTGAATTTATCCATCTCCACAAGAATGGTGGTTTGGATTGGACTAGTTGTTGTTGTTATTGCCATGAAAATGAGGAAAATCAAAATCAAAATATATTACTTTTCATTGTCTCTAGGTAATCATTTCACCATGATAATAATTGAATCTTGTAGATAACACCCATGTTCAAGATGATGCCTAGATTGTCTTGGGATGCAAGTAAGGAAGGGGAGCTTCTTGAATGCTAAGATGAGTGAGAGCTTGAGGAATAAGAAAGCTTGTTGTACGTTTGTTTGGCTTGTCAATGTTGCAAATGTTGTTGACAATGTACAAATTTGTAGACTTTGTTAAAAGCAATCAACTTTACATTAGATGTTTACCAAGCATGGATCTTGCAAAGTGTCAAGAAAGTCTTAAATATATATGGGATTTCCTTTCCTTGTGTTTAAAGGTGAAGACAATTTTTTTTTTTCTCCACTAATCTCTAAGCTTTTTGGTACACTTATAAAGCAAGAGTAAAGTTGATGGTTTATCTCAAGAGTAAAGTAGATTATACTTTGAAATAACTCTAAAAAGTTGATTGATTGTAGAAGAATAATAAAAAGCCTTCTCTAAAGGTTAATTAGAGTATTGTCCTCTTGCTTGGATACTATAGGCTTTTGCTGTTAATGGAGTTGACATGGAAATTGAAATCTTCAAAGAAATATTCTAACTTTAAAATAGAAAAACTTTACATGTATCTTTAAAATTACTTAAATATTAAGTTATATAAATGATATTACTTTTATTAAATTATTGAATTAGGAAGATAATTTTGTGCGGAAGAAATCTTTACAGTATCTCTAAAAACTTTCACTTTTTCATTAATTATTTTACAAAATTTAATTTATAGAAATTACAATAAAAATAGTACACTTAAGAATTTTTCATTTTTAAAGTTACTTTGAGCATTGTAAAACATGTTTTCTATTTATTATTGAAAGACGTTGAGGTTCTAGATACAAAGATTAACTATGCAAGGGTTTGATCTTACAATTTGTGAAGAAATTTAATAATTTAGAATTCATAATATGCGTGTGTGTGTGTGTGTGTGTATTTATTTATACATATATATAAATACACACACACATACACACATATATATACATATATATA
>MU226400.1:2442583-2456125 GCA_018584345.1 Thuja plicata | reverse complement strand
AGAATTTTGGTAACCCAGAAACCCAAATAGGTAAAACTGGGGTGGGGATGACACCCACAAAATCTTCACTACTGCAGCAATAAAGTGTGCCTATTAGGGCTACAAAAGTTTGATTGCAATATGCAATATACCTGGTTAAAGGTTTGTTTTGTTAAGAACTAAAGATCATTACAATCTACCTTGTTAAAGGATTTCAACTTACAGTAAAGTAAGCACTCGGTTAAGAGATTTGAAATGGTCTGCTAAAACCAATTTGTTAAGAGATTTAACCTGATACACCTGTTAGAATGTTCCAAGTAGTGATCCTTCGTTATGGACTCAGATGCTGATGACGGATCTTCTCCTTTTAATAACTTTTGTGATCTCTCAATCTGATATGTCTTTACTTTGCTTTTCACTACTCTGTCATTCTGCTTGATCTAGGCTTCTTCTCATAATGACTTACTGTTCGTCTCTCATGAACACACAACCCTTCTCTATATATCTCTTTCTCTCACACTCTCTTTTAGGGTTAGAAGCCATCTTATTATATCTTTTTGGATCTGGCAGCGAGATCTAGATCAACGATCAAGATCTATTGTTTATACCTCCAATGCATTCTGATTTCCTGATTGGCTCCATGCCATGCATAGTATAAAACAATTAAATGCAAAATTAACTCAGTAGAAAAATATTAAATGCGTACAAATATCGGCTCAGATCTCATACAAGTCAGCCTCAACTGTTTACATCAAAGTTTGAATTAATTCTGACATGTATGCAAAAACTGTTCTGCTCAGCACAACACATCTCTGACGCTTGACACTTAATATTCTACTCGGCTCGGCATGATGTAACTCAGAAACCTAAAACTTTCTCGGCAATGTTGCTCGGCCTTAAATGTTTAGCTCAGCCACAGTGATAACCAACTAAAACTGCCTAAGTAAATGAGTAAGCGTGGGTCACTAATCATCAATAGAACTTAGGGATTAACAATCTCCCCCTTTGATATTAGTGGCAAAAACACACTTATCATTACAATTCATTCCATCCAAAATATTTCCTAAGTATATACTGTACTCCCCCTAGGAATGTACATTATACTACATACAAAAATTTCCATAGTATACATGCCTTAAAAAAAAAATTACATGGATACCTGTTCTAATCTCCTTTATGTTGTATCCTTGGCAGTCTTGTCAGTTTCCCCCTTGTTTTTGTCACTGATAGCTGGTGGGGTCAAGTTATACTTGTCCAAAAATTGTTTATGAAGTTGTAAGGTAGTCTCAAATGCAGATTCCCAACTATCCTTTACAAAATTCATAACCTCTATTTTCACTTCTAGCTCAGCAGCTAGACTTACTAAGCTTTCTGCAGTGGAGAGATGAGAGTCTCTCTTAATCAATTCGTTTGCAGATAAAATTTCTTTCTGAATGACCTCTAGATGAGGTATCAGACTTGTCTGAATAGTAATCAACTTGGTCCTAATCCGACCATCTTCATCCATGAGCTTGTCTATCCTCCTTTGTGCATAAGTCAGCCTGTTAAAATGTAAGGAACTAGTGCTAGCATCCATACTCAGTGAACTTCCGGTTGACTTTAGGTCTAGTTGCAATTTCTCTAAAGCCTGTTGATTATCCTTTGTGAAGAATTCAACATCAGATAATCTCTTATACAATGAATAGACATTTGTTGCAATTCCTTCTAAAATTTCTACCGGAGAAGAGAGTTCAACTTGTTTTACTGCAATCTCTCCTGAGATTTTTGCAAGTACCTTATTCTCGAATTTCCTCTTGAACCATTGCAACAGTTTCTCATTGGCTTTAATATTGTCATCATTTACCTTTTTCACAATGTGAACTAACTGTTCAAGAATAGGGGCTTGAGGGTTTTCATCTTCCATGTCAAAATCCTTTACAAACATGTCTTTTATGTCATGCAACACTTGCTTTTGCTTTTGCTCCCTTTTCAGTTCCTCCTGTCTTTTCTTCCTCTTAAGTAACTCCTGAAGAGTCTTAATCTGTTCATAAGACAAAACATTGGGATCCCATGGTGGAATCACAATAACTTCATCTAATGTGACATATAGAATCAGAGACTTCTTCCTCATAACTTTCCTCCTCTTGAATTTAGGTGAACTACTGCTCGGCTTCGTTTCTACAATACCTTTTCCAGATTCAGTAGTTGACACCATTGCATCTTTAAGTTCAGTCAAGATTGCCTACTGATCAGACATACATCCTGTCTTAGTTCCAGTGGGAGTTGATGATGCGGAGTGTGGTAGATCAACCAACACTTGCACTGCCTCTTGTTCTTTAGGCTCGCTGTTAGTATCTCTTATCTCCTCACTACTATCTAGTATTGACTTTACAACCTCTAAAATAGGTGAATGTTGTACAATTACCTCTTGTGAAATTGTTTTCTCCTTTTTTGCTTCTTCTTGAGAATCCTTATCCTTAGGTTCCTCTTATTTTTCTCTTCATCTTCCTCTGTACCCATTTCTTCTTCAGCCTCAGTTGCCTTGATAGGTGAATCAATAGTTGAGTCCCTCGGCTCATCCTGACCCTTGGCATCCAGATTGCTAGAGTCATCAATTGTCACATCAATTGGACTGTCAATAGTCAGATCAACAGTGTTAACTGTCTCAGATTGATCTTGTGCATTTTTCCTAGTCTTCTCAGGCTCAGTTGAAATGTGAACTGTTGATATTTGTGGTATAGGGGTGGATTCAGTTTCCTTATCCTTTGGCTCAGATGTTCCTTCATTAGTTCTCTTTTCTTTTGAAACAATTAATCCAAAAATTTCCTTCCAAATTCTAGTACTCTATTGTACTATCCCTTCAATATCATTCTTCAAAATAGCATAACCTCTCTGTTTAGGTAGAAATTTGTGCTTATACTCTTCAACAAATTTTGCTCTTTGTTTCTTGGTTAGCTCAGGAATGACTTGAGCTAATGTGCCTTCCCTTATCTGTCTCTTAGTTGTGAGTGCAAATTCCACTTGCTAGATAGAAATTCATACAACTCACTCAGCACATTGTCTCCTATTGTTGTAGGGGTTAATTTGAAATTACACATCATGTCTAGGAGAGCTTCTTGAACCTTATTTTTGTCTCCTACCTTCAATTTTTCATACCTTATAAACTTAAAACCAGATAACCCTGCATAATTTCTCAAGTTCTCACATACCTCATCAATATCTATGGGTTTCTTGAATGGTGTTGTTGGTATGTTGCTGGGTTCATCAGTTTCTGTCATGTCCTCGTCACTTTCTAGATCCAAATGCAGTTTTCTTCTTGGTCTCTTAACTTGTAGGCTCGGAACAACCTTTGTTGCTAATTTAGTCCTCGATCTAGAACTACTTTCTCCAATGTTCTTTGCATAGACTTTAGTCTATTCTACTGGTGATGTGTGTAAGGAAACTCAGGTGCAAAAACAACTTCCTACACTAATCTCTAAAGGAAAGTATTGTGCAAATTCTTTTAAATCCTTACAATTTCAGATTCGTTAACTACTTTAACAATGATATTGCAGCCATATACCATGCATACAGAGAATAGAGAATGACACAATGATTTACCCTGGGGAAAAACTTTTGGTAAAAAACCCCAGCACTCCAAAACCTACACAATGTATTATCTTCAACACAACGGTTACAACACACTTGCAATGCAAGTTCTTTCAGGAGACAATCAACACTCAAAGACAAATCCAGTAGCACCAGATCATACCAATAATACACTCTTTTCCTATCCCAGTCTGCAACCCTAAAAAATGCTTATATCATGCACTTTCCTTTTTAGGGAAACTTCCAAAGATAGTCGTATTAGGGTTTTACCAATCTCTGAGAAAATAGGAACTCAAAAAAAAATTTCCACATGTCAGCATAGGAGTGTACAGTACTCAACTTTATCAGTTTCTACATGTCTTGCATGTCTTCACCCGTCATTGAATCTTCTAGAAATAGCTCTTACATGTCATAGGAATCCGTCATAACCGTTTCAGCCATGATCTCCTTACACATAATTCAAGATGCTGACACATCAAGTGGAGTGACACATCAACATGCCAACTAGGCATGTACACTCACACTTAATTACATCATTTGCAAGAAATACATATTACAAAACAAATAATAAGAATAGGAATTATCCAAGGTTGAGACACCTTATTCCTAACAATGTGGCAGCAGATTCCCTTGTCCTTGGACAATTTGCAATGGGAGGGGTAACTCTAGGTTTTTCTTTACTCGGCTTTGTTACCTTGTCTATTGCTGGCATCTTCCCTTTTGCCTTAGCAGTGACCTCTTCCTCAAGTTCACTGACTTCTACTTCTTGTTCCTCGGATACATCTTCTCCTTGTCCAGTAGATATTTCTAGAGGTGCATCCTCTAGCTCTTCATCACTCGGCAAGCCAACCATATTTTTTATATTTTTCACAATCTTTTTC
This sequence comes from Thuja plicata, assembly GCA_018584345.1. Taxonomy (NCBI): domain Eukaryota; kingdom Viridiplantae; phylum Streptophyta; class Pinopsida; order Cupressales; family Cupressaceae; genus Thuja; species Thuja plicata. The sequence continues at coordinate 2,451,698 of MU226400.1, read as the reverse complement.
CTTTTTCTTTCCATGGTTCCTGCCTTAAGATTCATCGAAATCTTTGCCTTTTCTTCATCATAGTTTCCGAATCTTTTAGCTTTAATATCAATCTCCTCTGCTAGGAGTGTTGTGATAGTTGCTGATGCTTCATCAATATTAACTTCATAGGGAAATGGCTCCAACCATGATACCCTAGGTGTCACAGCCTGAATATAGGTGTATTCTGTATCCACTAAGAAACATATCTCATCATAGTGCTTCTCCACAAGTGAATTGGGAATTTTGGTCCTCAACGTCATTCTCTTTTTGAATTCCAGCAAATAATTTCCCATAATATCATTGAAATTGCTACCTAATTTATGAATACATTCACTAATCTGTGAAGTGATGGGTCTATCCTTTTTCCAAACAATATTTCCTAGTGTTGGAAATGACTTCTATACATAGAAGAATATACATATTAACAAAGAGCCAAACTTACATGATGAGATTTTGGCTTTCCTTATTGATAGTAAGTTCTCAGCTAGTTGTGTCAACTATAGCTCAGCAAGGTCATAGGTGTGATTCTTTTTTTACTATCTTCCATGCCTGGTCCACGGTCGTACAGGGAACACTATCTAGTTGGCTCGACTGATAGAACTTGTGTGCAATCACTCTCACTCCAAAATCAAGTTCCAAGTCTATAATTGTAGAGATAGTCATTCCTCTATTGCTCCAAACAGCTCATGTGTTAGCTGCTATCTCTTCTTTACTTTGGTCTCTCATAGTCTATTTTCCACTGATAACAGGATACCTAGTAACTCACTGGGTAATATCTTTTGTGATCTTTACTGGTCCATAGTCCAGCCACATATGCATATTATGAACTCGGCTTAGGACAACTTTAATCCATTCATCCTTGAATTCTATCAAAAAATCTAGGGCACGAGTTAACCCTTTGTCAGCTAAATGTTTGAATTCATCTTTCAAAATTCCATTCTCATACAACTTGTCATAGGAATTTCTCAATTTGTTGTTTCCCACTTTGCCAATTTTAACCATGTAACAAGATCTTACATCATGAATCATAAGTACCTTTGGTGGGATTGATGAGAGGGCTCCATTTAAATCACTCATAATTGCACTTTCTGGAATGGCACAAAATTTTGGTGGTGCGCAAGCATCACCCCTTACTAGCTTAATTTGATTTAGATCCTCCTCCATTCCCTTGACTGGTGCAGAAGAACTTGTAGCCATGATCTCTTGAAGTTAGGGTTCAAGAATGAAGAACAGAGTACCTCGGCTAGCAATTTCTTCGCACTATTTAACTTAGGGTTGTCGACGGCACGCTGACAAAAATTATCGAAACAAACTTTGCTAAGATCAAATCTGCAATTTCTTTGTTCGCTCTGTAAATGCTAAAAATTGCAAGGTAAAAGTGAATAGTAAACCATTTGTCCTTATATAGACTCGAAAGGTCAAGGTAGGTAAGCATTAAATATTTTTCCCATTAGGTTAGTGCAAGCTAGCTATCATTGGTTGACTAACACAACTTGCATACCACTCAGCTTACCACACTTGGCCATCACATGACTTACTCAGACAACCAACTTGACACCTATAGTGCAGATAAATCTTCTCGGCACTTGTCACAAACATGTCCTGGTACATCTTTATCATATGCAGATATGGACTTTGGCACATTTACATATTAGGAACTGATGTAAGATTTGAAATTTGAATGCAGTTCCTTACATACCTCTATTGCTTAGTTGGAGATGGTCTGATCACCTGATCCATTGGATTGGGTGACCTCGGCTTTAGTGGATTCACTGCTACTCGGCTTTGTTTTCCTTACCCATGTCTGGTTCATCTATGATCTCACTTCTTCAACAGTAGAAGCAGGAACTCTTTTCCTACACTCTCTCTTAGTGTGACCTATCTTCAAACAACTAAAACAGACTAAGCTTCCATTCATCCAACTCTTAGATTTCCCTCTGACATGTGTCTTTAAGCAATCTTCAGGTGCATGTCCATATTCTTCATAGTAATGACAACTTTGTCTTGTATTATAATCCTAGTTGTAAGTGTTGCCTCTCTTAGATGCTTTTGTTTGTGTCTTTGATGTCCATTGTTGTTTAGCATTGGATTTATAGTCCTGTTCCTTATGACCATATTTCTGACACTTGTAACAATAACCATTAAATCTTGGTTTGGGGGTGCATCACTTGCTTCAGCCCAACATTCATGTGCTTTATGTCCAAATTTCTTGCAATTAAAATAGTAACCATTAAACTTAGGTTTAAGATTAGACTTACCTTTCTTGCTTCGACAAATGTTTTATGTATGACCTGGTTTTCCACAGTGGTGGCAACCAAGCTTGTTGTGCTTTGTCTTTGCATTCCTCCTTTCACCATTCTTAGATGATTCTCCTTTCTCAACAGATGTCTTTGGTTCAGTGTGACCTAATCCAGAAGAATCTTTTGACCTTCTTGATGCTTCCATCAGATTCTCAAAATGAGTCAAAGCTTCATTAGGTTTATTCAACCTTTCATTAAGTTCCTTCTCAAATCTCAAATCATCTTTCAATTGATTGTCCTCATATCTCAGATTTATCATTTCCATTTCTTTCCTACTAATCTCCTAATTTTCAAGTAGCAGTTGATTTGCCATGTCAACCTAATTGATTGTCATCATCTGCACATCATGTGTCCTTTCATCAAGTCTGACAGATATCACTCTTTTGTCTTCTTCTTCCATAGTTTTTTCATCTTCAACTTTCTTCTTTTCTTCCAATACTTCACATAGTCTTACTTTCTGCATTACTTGTTCTCTTTTAAAGTTTCCAACTTCTTAACACATTGCATTGTTCTTTTCTAGTAGATCTACAATTGCTGCATCGCTCTTAATAGAATCTTCATTCTGAAATAGATTTGCAGTGTCATTTTCCTAGTAATGATTATCATTCATTTGTTTGGACAAATCTTTCCTAGCTGTCAATGATTTCTTCAATTCCTGTCTTGCTATCTCAAGTTGATGTAATGCTAGTTGGATCTCAATCTTCTGATTCTCAATGACTTTTCCCAACTTGTAAACCTCCATCTCAAGATCTATACTCACAAGCTGATTGAAAGCTTTTGTAGGTGAACTGTGCTCTGATACCAATTGTTGGAAGTACAAGAATGGGAAAGAAAGATACTGAGAGGGGGGGGTGAATCAGATATTCAAACTAAACCACTTAAAATAGATCGATCCACATTCATACATATATGAAATTAACCTAACATCAGATAGCATCCATAACATCAAATATGTAACTCATAACACAGAATTTTGGTAACCCGGAAACCCAAATAGGTAAAACTGGGGTGGGGATGACACCCACAAAATATTCACTACTGCAGAAATAAAGTGTACCTGTTAGGGCTACAAAAGTTTGATTGCAATATGCAATCTACCTAGTTAAAGGTATGTTCTATTAAGAACTAAAGATCATTACAATCTACCTTGTTAAAGGATTTCAACTTACAGTAAAGTAAGCACTCGGGTGAGAGATTTTAAATGGTCTTCTAAAACCACTTTGTTAAGAGATTTAACCTAATACACCTGTTAGAATGTTCCAAGTAGTGATCCTTCATTATGCACTCAGATGCTGATGACGGATCTTCTCATTTTAATAACTTTTGTGATCTCTCATTCTGATATGTCTTTACTCTTCTTTTCACTGCTCTGTCATTCTGCTTGATCTAGGATTCTTCGCATAATGTCTTACTATTCATCTCTCATGAACACACAACCCTTCTCTATATATCTCTTTCTCTCACACTCTCTTTTAGGGTTAGAAGCCATCTTATTATATCTTTTCAGATCTGGCAGCGAGATCTAGATCAACGATCAAGATCTATTGTTTATACCTCCAATGCATTTTGATTTCCTGATTGGCTCCATGCCATGCATAGTATAAAACAATTAAATATGAAATTAACTTAGTAGACAAATATTAAATGCGTACAAATGTCAGCTCAGATCTCATACAAGTCGGCCTCAACCGTTTACATCAAAGTTTGAATTAATTCTGACATGTATGCAAAAACTGTTCTGCTCAGCACAACACATCTCTGATGCTCAGCACTTAATATTCTACTCAGCTCGGCATGATGTAACTTGGAAACCTAAAAATTGCTTGGCAATGTTTCTCGGCCTTGAATGTTTAGCTTGGCCAAAGTGATAACCAACTAAAACTGCCTAAGTAAATGACTAAGTGTGGGTCACTAATTGTCAATAGAACTTAGGGATTAACAGAAACACCTTTACCATCGATCAAATATTTATATTTATGGTTCTAATTTGTCTTTTTTCTCATCTATCTCACTTATTTGAACTTATTTGACCTCAACCTTGATATAAAAAAAAAATGTTAGTAATAACTGAGAGGGGGGGTGAATCAGTGGCTTCAAAAACTTATCTTTAAACTTAACCACCAATCAATAAATCTCAGATTATTAAGTCCCGATAAGATGCATGCCATGAATTACTATTAATGATTTAACTATCTTTCGGTTTTCCTTTTCTAACCTTGTTCTCCTTGATTACCGATAAGCAACAAAAACTATTTATCGACACTCAGTAAATATGCAGAGTATACTGATCAATCCAGAAATGCATATGTGAAATGTAAAATAGTAAAGTAATGAACCATACACACATAACACATGGATTTTTAACATGGAAACCCTGTTAAGGGAAAAAACCACTGGGAACGGTACCCCAAATTTTCACTCTTCTGAAGTGAGCCCTGTTAGGAGCCAACCATGTTAAAGGTTACAAACACACTATTAGGTGTGACCTTGTTAGAGGATTTTATACATAGAGGTTGCCACTTAGTATCGGGCATCTATTTGCTACCATCCTTGAATCGGTCTCCTTCTTAGACTGTCAATAGGATTTATGCAAATCTTGCTACCATCCTTGAATCAACCTTCTTCTTAAACTGTCAATAGGTATCTAGAAAGTCCAATGCTACTTTCATGAATCAACCTGTTTGGCACTCCTTGGGATGTACCTCAATATATAGAAGACTATTAATTCATGTTCTGTTAAGAGACTTGATGCTTCAATGGTTAAACTGAAACATAATGACCTATTTCTAATGCAACTTGAATTGCATATTTTCAGATCTATACATTACCTCTCTGATCAATGTATCAATTCAATTCTTTGTGCTCCATAGTTTCTGCTTTGTGATGTTGTGCTCACTGTTCATCAGTTTCTACAGAATTCCTTAGCTCTCCTTTAGCTTGATTGATTAGTACTGCATGAAGTAATTCTTCATCAATTTCTCTTCAGCATCCTCTTTCTATTCACTCCCCCTTTTTGTGATGCAGAAATGAATTAAGCTTGTCTCTTATATAGACATGATATTCACCATTTCTTGATTCTTGATTCTTGGCGTGAAAACAATCCAGCCAATCTAATTTAAAGCATAACTCATGATTTATCTCATATTTATCTTTGTGCCAACTGTACAAATCTTCTTTAAATTAGTCACTTAACTCTGGTCAAATAAAACAACAAAAACAACTAGTTAAGTCTATCTTTAGCTCTTTCCAGCTAGATATTTTGTTGTTTTATGTACTCTTTGTTCTGTCAGTCAACTCTACAGTTAGTCATTGGTGACAACTTCTAGTTCTGTTAGTGTGACTCTAGTTAGCTTCTGGATCTCCGTCCGTCGGGAATCATTGGATTTTACTCATCGGGCAAATTTGTTCTTAGCTCATCGGGCATCCTGTGATTTTGCTTCGTTGGGCAACACTGTCTTCTACTCATCGGGTATCACTATGACTTTGGTTCTTTGCCTTTACCGATGGTGTGCACTCCGTCGGTGTTATCTTTCACTTAGTGAATACTTGACTTTTATGCATTCTTGAAAGCATAATCTTTGTTCCATTGATTCTCTGAAGTCTTTGGCATTTTATACATGACTGTACAGATGATATCAAGTTGACATCAATGACAATACAAACCATTAACTGATTTAATGTCTTGCATTATCTTCAACTTAACAGTATTAACCATTCAATCAGTTATATGTCATCAATGTCTCCCTTTTCCATTGATGGCAACAAACTTATATTATCACACTATACCTAATACAATATGAAATACAATTGTTGAGAATCATCAAACTACCAAACAGTGTTTGATAATCGATAAAAATGTCTGACCACCGGTAAGCTCTGTGTTAGCTTAGATTTGATTCTTGCAGTTCTCTTTGTTTCTTGTTCTAATGTGTTGCGTCCTTTCCTTGTGTCAATATCTCTCTTTTGACTATTCTTCTTCTTTGATGTCTTTGTCTCTTGTCAGCAACTCTCCCTTTGTATTAACTCTTTTATATAAACTCTCTCCCTATGGATATGATCTCTCCCTATTGGAGTAATCTGATAATGGATAATCTTTCTTCTTTTTCTGAAGACTGTGATAATATGGAAAATTTCTCTCCCTTTGAAAACAATGCCAAAAAAATATCTCACAGATATTTGACATTAATGTCAAGTGATCTTTTCTCTCCATCCATAATATATTCCTTGAATTTCCTTTATCCATCAGCAATACAACAATATGTCTGGTGCTCAGTTCTGATATATACCTTTCTGTATATAGATTTAGCTTTGAAGTTCATCTTTTTTCTTGCATCAACATGAATGATATTCTAATAATACATAGGCTAATGCAACCTTCAGTCTTTTACTAACTGGTAGACAAGTTTTTGACCCCTAGTCTCTTTCTCAAGTACTCAAACGTATCCTTAGGCAGTGGCTTGGTGAAGATATCGGCCAATTGTTCTTTTTATTGCACATACTCAAGTATCACCTCTTTTTCTTGAACTTAATCTCTTAAATAATGATACTTGATTGCAATGTGTTTAGTCTTGGAATGCATGACTAGATTCTTGGAAATGTTTATTGCACTAGGGTTATCACAATAGATAATCACTGGTTCTGATTTCTTCATATGCATACCTTCCAGCAACTGTTTGATCCATGCAATATTTGAGCAGTTTGCAGTAGTAGCAACATATTCTGCTTTTGTAGTAGACTGAGAGATGCATCCTTGCTTCTTGCTAATCCATGTGACAAGTTTTTCACCCATAAAGAATGCTCCTCCAGTTGTGCTCTTCCGGTCATCAAGATTTCCAGCCCAATCAATGTCGGTAAACACCTTAAGTTCAGATTTGCCTTCTCTTCTATACCATAAGCCAAATTCCTCAATATTCTTTAGATATCTTAGGATTCTTTTCACAGCAGTCATATGTGATTCCCTGGGGTTAGCAAAAAATCTAGCAACAATTCCTACTGCATGTGCAATATATGGTCTAGTGTGTACAACATACATGAGTTTTCCAATCATTGATCTGTACAAAGTTTAATTTACCTCTGTTGTCATGTCTTCCTTTGTTAGCTTACATCTAGTAGCCATCGGTGTTCCAACTGGTTTGGACTCTTCCATCTTGAATATTTTTAGGACCTCTTTGATGTATTTGGACTGTGTAATGAAAATACCTTCACTTTGTTGAATGATCTATAGACCAAGAAAGAACTTGATCTCTCCACACATAGACATCTTGAATTCTTTTCTCATCTCATCAAAAAATGATTTGTATAGCATATCATTGCCTCCAAATATGATTTCATCAACAAATATTTCAGCAATCACAGTGTTAGCATCAGAATCTTCTTTTAAATAAAGATTACTGTTTTCACTAGTCCTTATAAATCCAATACTTATTAGATAGGAATGAAATCGTTCATACCAGGCTTTAGGAGCTTGTTTTAATCCATACAAGGCTTTGTGAATTCAACATACCATGTTCCTCTTGTCTGGATCTACAAACCCTTATGGTTTCTCAATGTATACCTCTCCTTCAAGTATTCCATTTAGGAATGCTGACTTGACATCCATTTGATATTATTTGAATCCTTTGTATGAAGCATAAGCAAGTGGTATTCTTACTCCTTCTATCCTAGCAATGGGTGCAAAGGTTTCTCCATAGTCTATACCTTCTTCTTGTGCATACCCCTTGCATACTAATCTTGCTTTGTTCCTTGTGACTTCTCCATTCTCATTCAACTTATTCCTGAATATCCATTTTGTACTGATGACATTCTTGTCATTTGGTCTTGGCACAAGTGACCATGTTTTTTTCTTCTCAATCTGCTCAATCTCATCATTCATAGCACTTATCCATTCTTCATTATCTAGCACAACATTGACAGATTTTGGCTCAAACTCACAAATTAAACAATTTGAGTTTAAATACTTTCTTCTTGTTCTTGTACCAGCTTTCTTATCTCCTATGATCTGGATCTCTGGATGGTTCCTTCTTACATATCTTGCAAGCATAGGTACAACTCTTTGTGTATCAGATTGATCATTATTTTGATCTTCATTCTATTCTTCATTACCTTGCACATTATCTTGATTATTATCCTGACCGTCGGTAACAGCAGTCAAACCGTCAGTTGCAACATTCTGTTGTTCTATGATTAAGCATTGTTGCTCGGGAAGAGTGTTGGGTTCTTCACAATATACAAACTTTTTGTAGTCCTCTGGTTCTTTTGTGCTTTCTAGCTCACTCTTTTCTACAAATTCATCAATCTTTATAGTTGCACTTTCAACTATTTTGTTAGAGGCCTTGATAAGACATTTAAAAGCTTTGCTTTTGGTAGAATACCCCAGAAAAATACCTTCATCACTTTTGACATCAATCTTTCCATTTCTATCATCCTTTAAGACATAACATTGACTACCAAAGATCTTGAAGTAACTTACATTAGGTGTTTTACCATACCACATCTCATAAGGTGTCTTCTTTGTCCTTCTTCAATTGTACTCTATTAAGTGTGTAGATAGCAGTGCTGACAACTTCCCTCCAGAAGATTTGGGTGATGCCTTTCTCTATCATCAGTGTTCTTGTACAATCAACTATTGATCTGTTCCTTCTCTCAGCAATCTCATTTTGTTGTGGCATTCTTGGTGCAGAAACCTGTCTTTTTATACCATGCTCATTACAAAAATTAGTGAATTCATCTGATATAAATTCTCCTCCTCTATCTGATCTCAAACATTTCAAATCCTTACCACTTTGTTTTTCTAC
>MU226400.1:2397630-2440735 GCA_018584345.1 Thuja plicata | reverse complement strand
AGGTCTTGAAACCTTCCTTCTAAGCACACAAGCTCTGATACCAATTGTTAGTAATAACTGAGAGGGGGGGTGAATCAGTGGCTTCAAAAACTTATCTTTAAACTTAACCACCAATCAATAAATCTCAAATTATTAAGTCCCTATAAGATGCATGCCATGAATTACTATTAATGATTTAATTGTCTGTTAGTTTTCCTTTTCTGACCTTGTTCTCCTTGATTACTGATAAGAAAAAAAAACTATTTACTGACACTCAGTAAATATGCAAAGTATACCGATCAGTCCAAAAATGCATATGTGAAATGTAAAATAGTAAAGTAATGAACCATACACACATAACACATGGATTTTTAACGTGGAAACCCTGTTAAGGGAAAAAACCACTGGGACCGGTACCCCAAATTTTCACTCTTCTAAAGTGAGCCATGTTAGGAGCCAACCCTATTAAAGGTTACAAACACACTATTAGGTGTGACCTTGTTAGAGGATTTTATACATAGAGGTTGTCACTTAGTATCGAGCATCTATTTGCTACCATCCTTGAATCAGCCTCCTTCTTAGACTGTCAATAGGATTTATGCAAATCTTTCTACCATCCTTGAATCATCCTTCTTCTTAGACTATCAATAGGTATCTATAAATTCCAATGCTACTTTCATGAATCAACCTTTTTGGCACTACTTAGGATGTACCTCAATATATAGAAGACTGTTAAGTCCTGCTCTGTTAAGAGACTTGATGCTTCAATGGTTAAACTGAAACATAATGACCTTTTTCTAATGCAACTTGAATTGAAGATTTTCATATCTACTTAAGTACATTACCTCTTTGATCAATGTATCAATTCAATTCTTTATGCTCCACACTTTCTGCTTTGTGATGTTGTGCTCACTATTTGTTGGTGTCTATGGAATTCTTTAGCTCTCCTTCAGCTTGATTGATCAGTACTGCATGAAGTAATTCTTCATCAGTTTCTCTTCAGCATCCTCTTTCCATTCACTCTCCCTTTTTGTAATGCGGAAATGAATTAAGCTTGTCTCTTATATAGACATGATATTCACCATTTCTTGATTCTTGATTCTTGATTCTTGGTGTGAAAAACAATCCAGCCAATCTGATTTAAAGCATAACTCATGATTTATCTCATAGTTATCTTTATGCCAATAGTACAAATCTTCTTTAAATCAGTCACTTAACTCTGGTCGAATAAAACAATGAAAACAACCAGTTAAGTCTATCTTTAACTCTTACCAGCTAGATATTTTGTTGTTTTCTGTACTCTCTATTCTGTCAGTCAACTCTATAGTTAGTCGTCGGTGACAACTACCAGTTTCGTCGGTGTGACTCTAGTCAGCTTCAGGATCTCCATCCATTGGGCATCATTAGATTTTACTCATCAGGCAACTCTATTCTTAGCTCGTCGGGCATCCTGTGATTTTTCTTTGTCAGGCAACATTGTCTTCTGCTCTTCGGGTATCACTGTGACTTTGGTTATTTTTCTTTACCGATGGTGTGCACTCCGTTAGTGTTATCTGTCACTTAGTGAATACTTGACTTTTATGCATTGCTGAAATCATAATCTTTGTTCCATTGATTCTCTGAAGTCTTTGACAATCAATGACAATACAAACCATTAACTGATTTAATGTCTTGCATTATCTTCAACTTAACATTATCAAACATTCAATCAGTTATATGTCATCAAAAATATATTTATTTTTTGTATACCTTGGCTCACACCTTTGTTGAGTTTTACTGACAAACTTGTCTTTGCATTGTGTAAAGTCGTGTATCCGCTCAATGGCTTACATTATTGTCATGTTTTGAAAGTGTCTCGTTATTGATCCTAATATATTTCAATTAAGAAAAAAATTATTTATAAAGAAACGACAAGGAAATAGTAATGTTTTGTTCACACATTGGTCATGTGTGATGACATGTGTATTCAATTTCTAATAGAGAGTCCAATTCCATCAATACATTTTGCATACAAAATGAAAGTTTTCATTCAATTACAAAGAAAGATGGTACTATTATTGCAATAGCTCAATTTTGTTGGCTTGGGTAAACAAAAAATGGTTTATGTTGTAAGGAAGCTAAGGTAGTGAAACAACTTCCTACACTAACCTTGAGAGAGGGTTATGCAAAAAAGTCTCAAATCTATACAATAGTCACAGAAACTTAACGGAAATAAACATAAATAACATGCATACCACAACATATTGATTTACATGGGGAAATCCCCATCAGGAGGAAAATCCCACACTCCAAAAGTCGACCTATATATTATTCAGAAATCAATTGTAGATTACAATAAAATTGCAAAGAAAGCTTCTCACAAGAGTATCACCAATAGAGATTTAGAGGCGACTCAACGACTATCAAACTCTCATAATATTGTTAATCAACTGATGGAGATGATGATGAAGATCAAGATCAGAGGTATACAAGATTGTAGAAAGGATCGGATCAATTTTTATTTTTTCATTGATGTCAAGCAATTGATTTCTACTTCATATTTAATTTCCATATCTTTCGGAGTTGATTTAATTGGGCAAGCTAATAAAGATCAGACAATGATAAGGCACTATTGAGATAATTGTTTTCCACTTTATCAAGTCAGTAAAGCAGATTGGGAAATTTGGTAAGACTAAATAGTTATGTTACCAAGCAGAAAGAATTTTGTTGGTAAAGGGTTGTGTAAGTCGGTCAAGACACCGAGACATTGAGGCACCGAGCAATGCATGTTAGTCACCGAATCAAAAGTTAGTTTCCAAGAATAACATATGTTAGAAACAAGGATAAGAACACATTTAATGGAGAGCCATAGTGACCTGGAAGATTCCAAGGATGAAGAAGATGTTAGTTACAAGATCTACGCATGGGAAAATTAAAGGTAAAGATCTATGATATAGATTAGGCAAAAAAAGTGATGGTTTTACTTCCAAGAAAAGTGCAAGTTCTGAGGTGATGTTGAAGTGGTTCATCGAGTTTCACATTCACTAAATCAGTTAAAAAATTTGATCTGATAGATGAGAGTGATTCAAGGAAAACCTTATAAAGGATATTAAGAGGAAAAAACAAATTTTATTTAAAGGATGAATTCGAATAACACAAGAGCTTGCAAGTTGAAGTGTTGAAGTGCTACCGAGTGATGCAGTGAAGAGAAAAGAGGTGAAAATTTAAATCTAAAGCATAGATTGATGAAGTGTTGATACCAGTAGACAGAGAGTGCATAAGAGATTTGATCAAGCAAGAGGTAGTTGCAGTTTAACATATCATTTTGTACATTTTTCCTTATTTGCATTTGTAGCAGAGAAATCTCTTAACCGATTGGACTAAACAGTCTTATTGTGAAATCCTTGAGAAAGGGGACATTCTAAAAGAGTGTTCAAAGCCCTCTAACCAGGCCAATCCTAACAGGGTGAAGATCTTAATGGGTCTGTGTTAAATCCCCTAATAGGGTCACATATAACAATGTGTATTGTAATCCTTAATAGGATTGGCTTTTAACCGAGCATACTTCAGAAGAGTATTTTCATTTGTGGGTGACAATTCCCATAGGGGTTTTTTCCAAATTGGGTTTCCTCATTAAATCTAGTGTTATGTGTGTTGAATGATTCATGTACATGACATTTACTGTTTATGCAAGTTGTTTGAGTTATTGAAGTTATTTGGTGATTCATTTGTTGTTGTTGTTTATCCTACCGAGTTGAATCAGAGTTAAGTTTTAATAGTTTTATGATTCTCCCCCCCTCCTCTCAGTAATCCAACAATTGGTATTAGATCTAATTACTCTGAGAGATAAGTTTAAAAGACTTGAGTTAAAGATATGAAGATATATAAGATGGAGGCACCAAAGTTGAATAAGAATAACTTCTCTACATGGAAAAATAGAATGAGGTTGCACTTATCTGGGATTGGAGAGTATGCACTATACTATCTTGATAATGAGTATTCACCACCACCATTTTGGCCTTTGACACTTGATAAAATAAGAGAAAGACAAGATCACACACAAGTTATGATTGAGATATCATCTACTCTCACCGACCTGGAGTTCAATGACCTTAAAGGATGTGATACAAAAAAAATAGATGTGGGATAAGATTGAATTAGTACATGGTGGATATCAGCATGTTCAGAAGGAAAAAGATGAAATCTTAAGAGGAAAATTTGATTCTATGAGAATGAAAGAAGGTGAAAATGTTACACAATATAGTACAAGATTGAAGGAAACTGTGAATTCTATCAGAGGTGTTGGAGGATAGATGTAACAAGAAAATTGTTGAGGACATTGTTTCCTATGTATGTCATCTGAGTATCTACAATACAAGAGCTGATATCCATTCCTCAGATGATTGTTTCATTGGATGTTACTATTATTAAGTTGATTTCTTTTGAGCTTAATGATTTTGATAATAGTTTACATGTTATTGCTAGGATTGGGTATGCATTTAAATCATCTTTGAAGATTGGAAGTTCTAGGGAGTCTAGACCTAGTGATGGTTATGCAAGTAGTGCTAGTGAAAGATTTTATAGTTGCAAGAGTGAGTTAGAAGAACTATGTGTTGAAGATGAAGCAAATGAAAGATATTTTGAAGCTCTATTAGCTAGAAGACTACAGAGAGATAAAGGCAAGTACCGAGGTAAGCTACCTTTGAAATGTTTTAAATGTAACAAGATTGGTCACATTACTGCTAGATGCCCTAAAAATAATAGTGATGAGAAGAAAGATAACCGAGATGATAACAAAAGAGAAAATAGATTTAGAAGATTCTGATATTTTAAAAACAAAGGTAAGAAATCATGTCATATTGCTAATGAAGTACTAACTGATGATGACACATATGATGATGACGGTGAAGAAGTTGTATATGTTTCTATCAAGGATAATTATGATGAAGAAAAGAAAGAAGAAAAAGCCCTAATATCACATGTAAGCAAGAATGATACCTAGATTATAGACAGTGAGTGTTCACATCATATGACTAGTGACACACTTAAGTTCACTACTATGGAATAACATGATGGAGGATATGTTAGATTCGGTAATGATTCCCCATATCCTGTGAAAGGTAAAGGTTCTATATTTTTTTGAATAATACCAGATGTGATGATGTCTATTGGTTTGAAGGACTAAAGTATAATATGTTGAGTGTGGCATAGCTAAACAATACAGGACACTGATTAGAATTTCAAAATGGAAAGGTAAAAGTATTTGATCAAAAAGGAAGTCAGATTGCCACTGGAGAACAATCTAAAGGTAACTTATTTTACCTTGATACATCTACTGAGAGTTGTTTATATGCTAAAGTTGAGGATGCATGGTTATGGCACAAGAGATTATGTCATGTAAATTTTGACAATCTAATTAAAGTGAGAAAAAAGAATAGAGTTAGAGGTCTACTGAGATTGGAGAAACCAGAGAATGTCATGTGCAAAGAATGTCAAGTTGGTAAAATGAATAAGTCAAGTTTTACAAGTAAATCTTACATTACACAAGGAATTCTGGACTTAGTGCAAACTGACCTATGTGGACCGATGAGAACTCAAAGCTACTATGGTGATAGATATTTCATTTTGTTTGTTGCTATTTATTCTAGAATGACATATGTCATATTTTTAAAACAAAAATATGAAGCTTTCCAAATGTTTAAGTGGTACAAGGCAAGAGTTGAAAAGGAGACTGGAAGAAAACTGAAGTGTCTAAGATTTGACAAAGGAGGAGAGTTTACTTCTAGTGAGTTTACACTCTTCTGCAATGAACATGGAATAAAGAGATAAATGTCTACACCGAGGATACCACAATAGAATGGTATAGTTGAGTAAGAAACAGTGTTGTATATCAAAGTCTACTGTTGAGGTTGAATATGTTAGTGTAGCTATGAATTGTGCAAACATTGTATGGATCAAATAGCTAATAGAATGTATGCAAGAGGATATTACTAATCTAGTTACTATTTTCTATGATAATACCAGTGCTATAAACATATCAAAGAATCTGGTGATGCATTCTAAGACCAAGCACATTTCTATCAAGTATCATTACTTGAGAGAACAAGTTCAAGACAAACATGTGATGTTGGAGTATGTGAATTCAAAGGAGCAATTAGAAGATATATTCACCAAGCCACTACCAAAGGATGCTTTTGAGTATCTCAAAGGTAAATTAGGGGTCCTACCCCTATCCAACATTCACTAGATCAAGATGCATGTTGCATCAATTCTAGGACTCAATAGAATATCTATTTTGTGAATTGATGCTAGTGTTCACACTTTAGGTGATGCCTAAAGTTGTGTAAAGTAATTATGTATGCAATGAGTTATCATTACATTCAAGGTATGATCCACTGCCTAAACAATTTTTCAAGAGTATGCACCTTTGGCATTGTTGTCAAAGAGGGAGAATGAATAATTGATGAATACAAAGATTGAGGGAGAATGACTGATTGAAAGAACAAAAAGAGGGAGAATAATAATACATATGTTAAAGAGAGAATGAGAAATGAACATAGAGGGAGAATAAAGATCAAATAGCTCAAAGGGAGTAAAGACATATCAAATATATTAGAGTATGCCATCATCAATTGATAGTGTTGCCATCAATGCCAAAGATGGAGATTGTTACTCAAATGATAGAGATGATGATGAAGACCGAGATCAGAGGTATACAGGATTGTAGAAAGGATTAGATCAGTTGTTATTTTTTCATTGATGTCAAGAAATTGATTTCTTGTTCATATTGAATGGTCATATCTTTCAGAAGCTATTTAATTGGGAAAGTTAATAAAGATCATAAAATGATAAGGTACTATTGAGATAATTGTTTAATACTTTATCAAGTCAGTAAAGTAGATTGGGAAAGTCAGTAAGACTAAATAGTTATGTTACTGAGCAGAAAGAAGTATGTCAATAAAGGTTTGTGTAATTTGGTCAAGACACCAAAACATTGAGTCACCGAGCAGTGCATGTTAGTCTTCAAACCAAGAGTTAGTTGCCGAGCAGAATAGATGTTAGAAACAAGGATAAGAACACATTTAATGGTGAGCCACAATGATTTGGAAGATTCCAAGGATAAATAAGAAGTTATTTACAGGATATATGCATGATAAAATTCAAGGTAAAGATCTATGGTATAGATTAAGCGGAAAAAGTGATGGTTTTACTTCCAAGAAAAGTGCAAGTTCTAAGGTGATGTTGAAGTAGTTCACCGAGTTTCAAATTCACTAAAATAGTTCAAAAAGTTGATTTGACGACTGAAAGTGATTCAAGGAAAACCTAATCAAGGATGTTAAGAGGTAAAAATAGAGTCTATTTAAAGGATGAATTTGAATAACACAAGGGCTGGCAAGTTGAAGTGTTGAAGTGCTATCAAGTGATGTAGTGAAGAGCAAAGAGGTGTAAATATGAGTTTAAAGCATTGATTGATGAAGTGTTGATTTCATTATTCAAAGAGGGCATAAGGGATCTAATCAAGCAAGAGGTAGTTTCAGTTTAACATACCATTTTATACATTGTTTCTTATTTGCATCTGTAATAGAGAAATCTCTTAACTGAGTGGACTTAACAGTCTTATTGTAAAACCCTTGAGAAAGGTGACATTCTAAAAGAGTGTTCAAAGAACTCTAACCAAGCCACTCCTAAAAGGATGAAGACCTTAATAGGTCTGAGGTAAATCCCCTAACAGGATCACATATAACAATGTGTATTGTAATCTTTAACAGGATTGGATTTTAACTGAGCATACTTTAGAAGAGTATTTTCATTTGTGGGTGGCAATTCCCACAGAGGTTTTTCCCAAATTGGGTTTCCTCATTAAATCTGGGGTTATGTGTGTTGAATGATTAATTTACATAATATTTATTGTTTATGCAAGTTGATGTTTGAGTTATTGAAGTTATTTGGTGATTCCGTTGATGTTGTTTATCCAACCGAGTTGAATCAGAGTTAAGTTTTAAAGTTTAAAGTATCATAGTTTTCTGATTCACCCCCCTCCCTCTCAGTAATCCAACAAATACATCACAACACTCAGTCGTAATACAATTCCTTCATAATATAGGGTTTTCATTTAGATAAAACAAAGTGCACAAAATATCCACCGTTAGATCTATGGCCTAATGATAAATGGTCAAGATTTACAATGAAAAATTATAAATGATTTTTTTTTCAAGGGTGTTGCCCCTGAAAACCCCCATTAGAGTGCACTTCCCCCAACCCCCAGTAGATTAAGGTATTATAACCCACAAGGGGGATACCACCCTTGCAACCCCCTGTACTCGTGTATTAGCAATAACCCTTTATCAACAATACATTTTATTATTGCAAATTTGAGACACCATGTTTCCTAAAATATGTTAGCAACTTTAGGTTTTTTGTTTCACCTCTAGTTTTTTATCATGTGTCCATCAATGTAAATGATTTAATATATTTACTACTTGCTACTAAGTGCATCTATTATAATTTGACAAAAAAAATAAAGATAACATGGAAATTTAATCTTGTCATAGTATCGTATGGAATTAATTATGTGTCAGTCAAACTTATACCATCATATTTAGTTGCTTTGTAACAAAACTAATGGTAGATCTATAGGATAATAGGTAACTTTTTTTTTAGACTGGGTTAAACAAATTTGACCCTGTCAATAAAAATAAAATTATGGGAGCATCCATAAGGTCCCATATCATGAGGAACAAGTAAAATTTTACTAAGCGATGTTAGCATTTTATTTGTGGACACATCTTACTAATTTGAGAGATGTTCAAAGTAAATTTCTCACCATTTTCTTTGTGATACCGACTTAATAGTTATTGGTGTAGGTGAAATAAATGTGCCAAGATCTAGATAAAGAGAGTTTAAGAGTGAAGTAAATCCTCAAAACTATTGAATGTGACATTGAAAGTTACTTGGAGATACCGTTTTGACTTAGCAAACCTTTTGCATCAAAGAGGTTGTAAATGACACCAAGGCATTGGAATTTAAGAGAAAGCTTCTAATAGTACTATGAAACCCATACATCAAAAAATAGATCACACAAATTATATTGAATGATCCATGACTTGGTAAAGGGGGGCCTATAATTTGAGACAAGGTAACAATTCAAAAATGGGTTTCCTTCAAATATTACTAGCAACCCCAAAAGATCATTAATTGAGTTTGATAAATGCATCTAGACTCTTGAAAGGGAAATAGATATTCATGGTTCATGCTACAAAATAAAATTAATTAATAAGAACTTGTGAACATGGGTGCGTTCCTATGTAGTATCAACCATCATCCTCGTCTTCTCACGTATTTTCTTTTTTATGTGAAATTTGCACACAATCTAATGACATCGTGTTTGGAACATCCTTGGGGGCCCTAGTGATTGAAGAAATAAGGTGAAGGGATCCTCACTTTCACTTGGGCTCATGCCTATTATGGGTTGGTGTTCATAGGTTATCTCCCACAATGAACCTTTATCGTAGTAAGTATAAGAGTCATTGGTTGTTTCCATAGTGTAGTGCAAGGTATAGTATCATGCCAAAAGTTACCCAACATATACCATCCCATTTAATTTAGAGATCCCTCAGCTAAAAGGTTTTCAAACCTTCAAGGTAAGAGGGAAGGTGAGCTTTTTTGAAAGACCGTGTGCTAATAGACCTCTAGCTACATGATCTTGAGAGTGGAATGTGCACAATCCTACAATGTTTTATTGTTTGGGCCTACACTATAGAATCAATACTGCTTGATTTATTAGGTTGTAAATTCTTACAAGTGTCTTCAATTATGCTATACCAATGACTCCATTGGATTTTTTTGTCTTTGGCCTTATTACCTTGAATTCGAGTGCCAAACAACCATTACGTATTCCTTTCCTATTGAGTGTCTTATTTTTAGAAAAAAATCAAAATAACTAGTCAAAACCAAGTATCAAGTCTACACCCAAAACATCATCATCTTTGTTTGAAAAATACTTGATCCTAGTCTAAAAAACATAGCATGGGTTGGCTTAGTAAAATAGTTAGAGAAGTTGAAGTTTCTATAGCTCCAATCGAAAGAGAATTGCCATCATACCAACCCTATTTCTCTTATGATACCATTTCATCACAACTAACCTATCATTCATATCAATCCAACATACACATGTCCCAAAATAATCAAAACTTCACACATCCATGTGTATGAACCAAATCACCACCCCAAAAATTATAATTTACAAATCCCTTCTCCCAACAATCCACATCACCCAACCATGTCACCACATCCAGCCTCATGAAAAATCCTCAAAACTACTCATACATTTATCCAAACAACAAACCCATAGAAAAAATTCTCTATAAACCTACACAAAATTATAATAGTCTAGGAGAACCAATCAAATCATATTTAAGAAAATTGGTACAATCAAACATCATCACATTGTCATAAATTATTCATTGTGCACTCAAATCCAACTAGTATGGTGGAAAGATAAAAACTATTTTTAATACCATAGGACCAAAGGACATAAAAATTATAATTGCTCAAAATTGAAGAACCTCATTCAAGATCTTATCGATCAAGGTGACATCAATAATCAAGATCATCTCAATAATTCACGTAATGATAAATTAGGTATATGTCAGCACAATTTTTTCCAATAATGATCAAAATCATCCACCAATGTCTAGCAGTGGCTCATTATAAATCAATCACATGAATGGCACATCTACATAATGTAATTTTGTAATAGGATATCTAGAAGAAATTGGACGACAAGAAACCTCCATATCTAGCATCATGACTTCATCCCCTAAAGCATTATTGTTACCCAAATTTCCCATCCTGTCCAATTTTGGCTACAAGTGGAGTAAATGAGGCTCCCACAAGGGTTGAGCCCAGATTGTAAGGTTTTCTATCAAGTTCTTGGTCTTTGCCTTGTTCTCTGCATATTTCTAGGTCTAGTTTTAACCCTTATTCATGTCTTGAAAACCCTAAGGAAGGCCCTTAAACCCTAGTTATTTGGTGGCCCATTCTAATTTTAAGTTACTTTTCATACCACTTAATTGTCTCTTTTGCCATGTGTTCTTTAACCTCTTATGTCTATCTCTTAATCTCACAATCGGGAGGGAATATTCTTATTCACTCAGTGACTTCGCATGGCCTTTATCTCTTGATCTCATAAAGGAAAAGAATATGCTCTTATGATTTGGAGATTAAGTGCAGACTGTGGATGCATTTTTTTTGGATAGTTATCTCCTGATATTGTAATAAAATGGTTAAGTCATGAAAGATCTGGAGATTAAGCACATCCGTTGATGTAGTTATGATCATGTGAATGTCACTGAATCACAAAATAAAATCAAGGGTCAAGGAATGCATTTGGAGATTCAGAGATAGATTTATCTTTGAATCTCGTAATCTAACTCAGGTTAAGATAGGGTTTGAATTTTTCATTTATCACTGAATTTTTAGATAGACTTGAGGTTAATAAAATAATACAGAGACTTGGAAATGATCGTCAATCTCATTCAAGATGTGTGGCTGGTGTTGAGTCACCAGACAAAAATTAGAGTCATGAAAGATCTAGAGATCAAGCGCAACCGTTGATAAAGTTCTAATTGTGTGATGTGCATTGAATCTAGGAATAAACTCAAGGGTCAAGAAAGGATTCAGTAATTCAGTTTATCTCTGAATCTCCAGATGAACCTGAGTTAAGATCAAGCCTAGTTGAGTTCTATTCAGAGATTTAGAGATAAGGCTTTATCTCTTAATCTCCTATCTGAACCAGATTTAAGTTAAAATATTTTTAGGTTGTGATATATATTCAGTCGCATAATCTCATAATGGAATAGAGTTAAAGATAGGGGTTTATCAAATTATTTTCTAGTCGTCGATGTAGATCAGGTCCTGTGTTTATCGCGCAATCTCCAAATAAAATCATGGGTTAAGAATTTATTCAACGATTTAGATTTTTCTTTACTCTCTGAATCTCCAGATTTGATCATAGTCAAACATGGGTAGCTCAAACTTAAGCCAGATTTGGAATGATAAGTATGGGTCATTGATCAAGAAAAGGATCTATGATTGGCACTGAGTCGCTAGATAAAGTCAAATTCATCCAATGCATTCAGAGATTTGGCGCAGTCCGTCAATCAAGATTTGATCTTATGGTTGTCTCCTGATCTCGTGATAAACCTAGAGTTAAAGCCAAGATCTAGTGACTTGGAGATGCAAATGAATTCAGTGCCTGGGGTTAAAGATGAGTTAAGACAAGGGTCAGACAAGAATTAGATTTGACAATCACTGCAAAGCCTTTATCACCAAATCAAGCACAAATTTTCTTCAAGGCATTGCATCATTGTACCACATGTATATGGTGGGGTCACCTTTCTGTTAAAATAATTGAGAGGGGGGGAATCAGTTAGAATTAGTTTCCTCACAAATTATCCTACAGTTCCAACTTTCTCCAGATGTATACCAAAACAAATTCAATCATATAAAACTGAGCTCGGTGAAAATGTATTTTGTAAATCTAAACTTTCATCAATAGTGTTTACCAAGTGTCAGTTAATTAATACTGTGATTACCGATCTAGGTCAATAAAATAAAGTGTAAAGTAAAATAACAATCCACAACATTCATACACATTGAAACATATATTTTTTTACGTGGAAAGCCTGTTAAGGGAAAAACCCACATGGGACCGGTAATCCAAAATATTTTCACTCTTTTGAAGTGAGCTCGGTGAGGAGCCAACCCTATTAAAGGTTACAATGCACACTGTTAAATGTGACCTTCTTAGAGGATTTAAAAGTAACATTTCTCTCTTGACTAGGCATTCACTATGGGGTCAACAAGAAAACAATCAACATTCTCTTAATGTTATAATAAGGACTCATTGTCCCACTCGATTAAGAGATTTATTTATAACAATGGTTAAACTAATACATTAATGATTTGATTCAAATAAAACTCTGATTTGCAAATATTAAGATCTATTCTAAGTACATAATACCTCTGATCAATTTTTAATTCTTTGTTTCATCTCATACTTGTTCTGCTCATTAATCCTCTTTCCTTTGTTTTCTCGGCAATGTATGTAGAAATGTTTGGTTCTGTCTTTAACCAATTTGATCAGTCATGCATAAAATTTTCATGTATGCTTCAGCATCTATCAACACACACGATTCATAAAGGAATCTCTTGTCACTTATATAGACATCATGTATCATTTAATTTTCATCCTTTAGATGTTGTCGCTTAATCTCCATCGTTCATTTTCCTACTTGATCCTTCCTCGAAAGTTGTGTTAAAAACATGTTTCAATCTCTGTCGTTCGATCTTCCTTGAATTTTTATAACCGTTTGATCAAATAACAAACTTTATATTTTACCTTGAAATCATCAATTACCAAATCAGCATCCAAGTCAACCTCAATTAGAATTAATTTCTTGGTCTTATTATTAATCATGTTGTGTCAGCAATCCCTTACTCAGTTATCACTATGCTCAGTATACACTCCATTTTACTCGACTATTACTATCTCTCGATGTGTACAGAACTCTTCATTTTACCGACCATGTAAACATTGTTTATTCCAGATCCTCAATACATAACAAATTTTTTCCACCATAATAACACTCAAATAATTTGACATCAATGACAATACATTAACTGATAAAGTTTATCATCACTTCTGCAACTCGGTTGAATATTAACAAATGACTTCAATCATATAATCAGTTGTAGTTCATCAATCTCTCCCTTTGGCATTGATGGCAACACAATATGAAATATATAGTATAAAATGCCATACAATAAATACCAAAATTTTGTTCTACAACTGCAACAATTTTGTAGCTCTCCCTAGCTTGAATATAATTTGTGTTAGTATAAACAAAATACACATTGTGCAGACTCTCTCTGTAGTTTTGACTGTTTAGCTCTTGAATCTCTCTGTAGATTAGATATTTATTTTCTCTCCCTTTCTCTTTTCTCCCTTGAGTGGATAGATATTTTCATGAATCCCTCCCTGATATTTCATTGGTATATCTCTGCCTTTGACAACAATGCCAAAAAGAATAATAAGCAACTCTTCAGTAGCCAAAAAAATATCTCTAATTTTTGGTGCAGTAGGTACCTTTCAGTGTACTGATATCTATGTATTGGTCTAGTTCACATTTGCATCAACATGATTGATATTCTGATTTCATGTAGGTTGATGCAACCTCCTAATCTGCTTAGTTACCAATAGACAAGGGACGAACCCCTAGTCTACCTCTCAAGTACTCAAATGTATCCTTTGGTAACAGTTTTGTGAATATTTCTGCAAGTTGTTCCTTTTATTGTACATATTCTAGTATTACTTCTTTGTCTTGTACTTTTTATGTCAAGTAGTGATACTTGTTAGATATGTGCTTTGTCTTTGCATGCATCATAGGATTCTTTTAAATATTTATAGCACTTGTATTATCACAATAAATCATCACTAGTTCGGTGATCTCCTCATTCATTCCTTTCAATAATTTTTTTATCCATGCTATGTTAGAACAATTTGCAGTAGTAGCAACATACTCTGCTTCTGCAGATGACTGAGATATGCATCCTCGCTTCTTGCTAATCCAAGTAACTAGTCTTTATCCAATAAAGAATGCTCCACCAGTAGTAATTTTTCTGTCATCTATATTCCCAGCCCAATTAGCATCAGTATAGACTTTCAATTCAAATTTTCCTTCTCTTTTATACCATAGTCCATAATCCTCAGTATTCTTCAAATATCTAAAAATTATTCTTACAGCGATCGTATGTGATTCCCTAGGGTTAGCAGAAAATCTTGCAACTATTCCAACTACATGTGCTCTGTTAGGTCCTGTGTGAACAACATACATCAATTTACCAACCATAGATCTGTACAAGGTTTGATTTACCTCAGGTGTTTTGTCTTCTTTTTTCAGTCTATATCCTGTCACCATAAGTGTTCTGACTGGTTTTGATTCCTCCATTTTGAATGTCTTTAGTACTTCCTTGGTGTATTTTGATTGAGTAATGTATATACCTGTAGTTTGTTGTAAAATTTGCAATCCTAGAAAAAAATTGATCTGACCAAATATTGACATCTAAAATTCTTTCCTCATTTCATCATCAAATGAAGTGCGTAAGTTATCATTACCTCCAAATATAATATCATCAACAAATATTTCAGCAATAAGTGTCTTATCATCATTTCCTCCTTTTAAATACAAATTGTTGTTGTCAGTTGTTCTAATAAATCCAATACTTATAAGATATGAATGCAATCTTCCATACCATGCTCTTGGTGCTTGTTTCAGTCCATATATTTCTTTGTATAACTTACGTACCATGTGTGTCTGATCAGGATCAACAAATCCCTCAGGTTGTTCAATGTATACTTCATCTTCCAGTATTCCATTCAAAAATGAGGACTTCACATCCATCTAATATACCTTGAATCCTTTATATGTAGCATATGCAAGTAGTATTCTTACTCCTTCAAGTCTAGCAACTAGTACAAAAGTTTCTCCATAGTCAATTTCTTCTTCTTGTGCATACCCTTTGCAAACCAATCTTGCTTTATTTCTGATTACATTCCCATCTTCATTCAGTTTGTTTCTAAAAATCTATTTGGTGCCAGTGATATTTTTATACTCGGTCTTATTACTAATGTCCATGTCTTATTTTTTGTATCTTCTCAATTTCCTCATTCATGGCATTAAACCATTCTTCAATTTCTAATGCATCTCTAAAATTATTAGGCTCAAATTCACAAATTAAACAAGTGTCGTCTCTGAACTTACTTCTTGTCAATATGCTTTCTATTTTATCTCTAATGATCTGATCCTATGGATGGTGTCTTCTAACAAATCTAGCAAGTACAGGTTTATTTCTTGGTCCTTGATTATCTTCTTTTGTGTCTATATTGTCTTCTGGTTCATGATCTTTTGTTTTAGCATTATCCTGATTCTTAGTCTGTGCTACCTGTTGCCCGATGGCATTAATCTGTTGCCTGGTAATATTACCCTGTTGCTCGGTAATGCAATGCATCTGCATCATTATAGTATTAGGTTCTTCCCAGTAAACAAATTTACTATAATCTTCAGGTTCTTTCATGTTGTCCTCATCATTTAGCTCAGCAAATTCATCAACTTTCACATTTGCACTCTCAATGATTTTGTTAGTTGTCTTGTTCAAACATTTGTAAGCATTACTCTTAGTAGAATATCGAAGAAATATTCCTTCATCACTTTTCTAATCAAATTTTCCATTTCTCTCATCTTTCAGAATATAACACCTACTACCAAATATTCTAAAATAGCTTACATTCGGTGTATACACATACCATAGCTCATAAGGTGTTTTGTTTGAATCTTTATTCAATTGTACTCGGTTTCGTGTGTAAACTTTTTTGTTGACTGCTTCTCTCCAGTATGTTTGTGAAACTCCTTTCTCAATCATTAATGTCCTAGCACAATCAACAATTGATCTATTCCTTCTTTCAGCAATCTCATTCTGTTGTGGTGTCCTTGGTGCAGAAACCTCTCTTTTGATTCCATACTCATTACAAAATTTAGTGAACTCATCAAAAATAAATTCACCTCCTCTATCAGATCTCAAACACTTTAGATCTCTATCAGCTTCTTATTCCACTTTATCTTTATACCACTTAAACATCTTAAATGCTTCAGATTTTTCTTTTAGGAACATGACAGTCATCATCCTAGAGTAGTCATCAACAAATAAAATAAAATATTTGTCTCCATAATAGCTGTGTGTTCTCATTGGTCCACATAGGTCTGTATGAACTAACTCCAAAATTTCATTAGATGAGAAGTTCTTTCTCTTGAAACTAGATTTTGACACTTTCCCATTTGACAATTTTTGCACATTACATCGTCTGGTTTAGATAAGATCGGTAAGCCTCTAACTTTTCTTTTTCTACTAATTTTAACCATGTTGTCAAAATTTACATGACAAATTATTTTATTCTATAGCCATATATCTTCATTATTTTCTAATAAACAAGTAGTTTCAGCTGTGTCAAGATAGAATAGGTTACCTTTAGATTGTTCACCAGTGCCGATCAATTTTCCTTTTCCATCATAGATTTTGGCTTTCCTATTCTCAAATGCAACTCGGTGACCTATGTTATTCAACTGTGAAACACTCAACAAATTGTAGTTAAGTCCTTTTACCCAATAAGCATTTTCACATTTGATTTGATTGTTCAGCATAATAGTATAATTTCCTTTCACTTGACAGGGTGTATCATTTCCCATTCTTACTGATCCTCCATCATAATGTTTGAGAAACTAAAATTTCCTTTATCACCAGTCATGTGATGTGTATACCCACTATCAATAACCCAAATATCATGTTTACTAACTTAAGAGATAAGTGTTATTTCTACATACCTTTCATCCTCTTCTGAATCATCTTTCAATGCTACGAACATTGTCTCAATATCTTCATCATTGTCAGAACTATTGTCATTAACTTTATCTTCAGCAATGTAACAATCTTTCTTACCTTTATCTTTGTAATCTTGGTTATCTCTTCTATCATACTGTCAGTTGCTTCTGAAGTCTCGGTCATCCTTTCTATCATTAGATCTATCATTTCTATCATCATTCTTTTTGTTAGGGCATCTTGCAGCAAAATGGCCAATCTGTTTACTGTTAAAACATATCAAAGGTAGTTTACCTTTATATCTTCCTTTACCTCTATGCAATCTTCTAACCATTAAAGATTCAAGTTCATCAAGTTCCTTGTCATCACTATCACTGTCACTGTTATTTCTGATTATGTGTTTGCTACTAGATTTACCAATTTTCAAAGTAGACATAAATGTGGATTCCATAGATGGTACAATACTATTGTCAAATTTATTCAGCTCAAAATAAATCAGTCTTCTAACAAAAATATCTACAGTAATGTTATTTCTAGGTTCTTCTCTTATTTCATGAATTGCGGAGACTCTTATAGAATAAATAGGCAATAGAGTTCTAAGAATATTACTCACAATTGTTTCTTCATCAATGGGTTCACCAGATCCTTGAATAGCATTCACAACTTATTTAAGTCTGTTATTGTATTGTGTGATGTTTTCTCCTTCCTTCATTCTCATGTCATCAAAATTTCCATGAAGACTTTCAACTTTGGCTCTCAGTACATTTGCATCTCCTCCATAAACTAGTGTAAGATGATCCCACACTTGCTTGGAAGTAGTATAATTCTTGATATCTTCAAATTCTAAATTTGTAAGTGAAGAAGCAATCTCCACCATGATAAGGTTATTTTCATGTTTTGCTTTCAACTGATTCACTATCAAAGGTCCAGTAGGTAATATGAATTCATTCTCCAGAAAATCTTCAATGTTGCTTGCAATTCCTAATAGGTATAATCTCATTATGCTTTTCCATGTCTGGAAGTTATCCATGTTCATCTTAGGTGCATCTCTCTTATACATCTTGTGATCTTTAGCTTAAGTCCTTGAAAACTTTCTTCTAAGAACTACTCCTAAGCACCAATAGATCTGATACCAATTATTAGAATAACTGAGATAGGGGGAATCAGTTAGAATCAGTTTCCTCATAAATTATCCTATAGTCCCAACTTTATCCAGATGTATACTAAAACAAATTCAATCATATAAAACTCAACTCGGTGAAAATGTATTCTATAAACTTAAACTTTCATCAATAGTGTTTACCGAGTGTCAGTTAATTAATACTGTGATTACTAATCTAGGTCAATAAAATAAAGTGTAAAGTAAAATAACAATCCACAACATTCATACACATTGACACAGATTTTTAACGTTGAAACCTTGTTAAGGAAAAACCACCTGGGACCGGTAACCCAAAATATTTTCACTCTTTTGAAGTGAGCACGGTGAGGAGCCAACCCTATTAAAGGTTACAATACACACTATTAAATGTGACCTTGTTGGAGGATTTAAAACTAATAGTTCTCTCTTAACTAGGCATTCACTATGGGGTCAACAATAAAACAATCAACATTCTCTAAATTTTATAATAAGGACTCACTATCCCACTCGGTTAAGAAATTTATCTATAACAATGGTTAAACTGATACAGTAATGATCTGATTCAAATACAACTTTGATTTGCAAATATTCAGATCTATTCTAAGTACATACTACCTCTGATCAATTTTTACTTCTTCGGTTCATCTCATACTTGTTCTTCTCGGTAATCCTCTTTCCTCTTTTTTCTCAGCGATGTCTACAGAAATATTTGGTTCTGTCTTTAACCAATTTAATCATTCATGCATAAAATTTGCATGTATGCTTTAGCATCTATCAAGACACGTGATTCATAAATGAATCTCTTGTCTCTTATATAGACATCATGTATCATTTAATTTTCATCCTTCAGATCTTGTCACTTAATCTCTATCATTAATTTTCAAGAACCAGAACAGCAAAAGGTGAATTTGGTTATCAAGAACCAAGAACAGAGGCTGCCGAGAAACAAAGGTATTATTCAATCACATTAGGTGATATACATATTCATTTAATCTTAAATGGATCTGTAATAAACAATAGGAGATTGCATACACTCAGGTCAAATTTTAATTTTCTTACATTCTAACAAGTGAAGCAAAGTGTAAAAATCCTTTCAAGGAAGGTGGATTTAATTATCCAATTGTAAATCTCTTAACTGAGTGCACACTCAATAGTGTTGCAAAATATCTTAAAAGATTAGACTTTAATAGGTCTCCATAGATACTCTTAATAGTTTAGATAATCCTAAATGATCAAATTGTAAGCCTTAACCGACCCCTTCCAATCTACAGATAGTGAAGAATTTTTGGGTGCGATCCCCACCGCAGTTTTTACTTCCTAATAGTACACACTTCCCATTAATTCCAAAAATTGATATCAAAGCTAAGTCTCTTATTTGGAAAGGTTAAAGGCTTAAGAGAAAATATCATAAAATGGAGAAGTACATACATGAAAAAAGTATTGAGAATCAGAAGCTAGAAATTAAGATCTTCTATGAGCAGTATAAAGAAGCTAGAATCAAGATGAGACAGTTGTTAGATGAAAGAAAGATTATGGAATCTTGTTGTAATGAAATAGATTACCATGAAGAAGAGATACCAGATTTCTTTGAGTCATCAGGATCAACTACAAGCAAAGCATCAGATACATCAGAAGAGAGCATCACAAGCTTAAATGAAATCAATCAACATCTGGCTAGACAAGTGAAATCTCTACAAATTAGTCAAGAGACACAGATGGTAAGAATGATTGATGTCATGAACAATGCTAGATAAGCTGAGCAATAATGAACACTAGCAATTGATGATAGAAGGAAGATTACTCAAAAGCTACAAGAGAAAGAGTCAGAAATACAAAGACTTACAGAGCATCACCATGAGATTACAAATCAGATTATTCTTATGAGTCAAGAGGCAAAAAAAATGAATATAGAAATCATTGAAAGAATAGAAGCTATCGGTGAGCTAGGGAAGAAAATCAAAGTTGAAATAAGAAATAAGAATTCAGCAACAACATAATGAAATTATCAAGAAAGCTCAAGAGAGCAATAAAAGAATGGATGATTTTCTTGAAGGAAAACGAAGAGCCAACAACAACACCGGTCTAGGCTATACCGAGAATGGAGAATCACCCAATCAAAAGCTGATCCAAAGAATGTCTATGCAAATCCAAGACCAAGAAAGCTGACATGCAATCACTGTGGAAAGCAAGGCCACACATCAAATGTATGCAGCAGAAAAATGAAAGGTATTCCTAAATCCACATCTTTATTCATTGGATTCTATTATAAATGTAACAAGAAAGGACATAAAGCATATGAATGTAAATCTGAGATGAAACAACCAAAGAAGGAAACCTACATGGACAAATACTGTCCTACTTGCAAATTGAATGGGCACACTACTCTTGAATGCTGGAAAAAGAGAAAGAAAGCATGGAAGCCTAAAGGTCAAGAAACTGCCTATCAACTGAAAAGAGTCGATAACCAATATATATGGGATTACAACACATGGATAAATTGTACGACATGTGGAAGATTTGGTCACATTGCTGCAAACTATATGAGACAATTGAAAATAAATTCTAGAGGCTGGACTAACCCTGGAATGGCATTACACTATCATAAAGTTGGTCATCTCAAGAAAGACTGCAAAGACCAAATGACAGAGACAAGCACATTTCCCAATGGAAATACCATTGAAGACATCTGGAGGATGAGAGACTAAATGTAGAGAAAAGCTTCAAACAATGATGAAGTAGGACCAAGAAATACAATTGGTGACACCCTATCCAATGGATCTGGTGACATCACCACCCCCACCTAAGCAGAACAATTAAGTATGGAACTTCATTACTCTAAGTATTATTTTACATCAGTTCCATAATAGGTTGATGAAATGCCAAATTAGCATAAGTAAAGATGCATCATGATATTACTTGTTAAAATCTGTAAAAACTATTTGATCAGGCAATACATACTAAAATCCATCGGTATACACTCAGAGTTGTATTGTCTGCATCTACCGAAACCTGTCAGTTAACATGTAAAAGCAAATTTTATAGTATAAATTGAAACTCATCGGTAACCAAGAAAGTTGAATAAGTTGTTTTCGTAAAACACGGAAACTCGTCGGTAAAAGCAAGAAGTTAGATGACCACCCTGAAACATCACATTGTCACTGAAGAGAGAATTTATTAGTTAACCTAATGACTTCATCTTCAAACACCAAGGAGTGGTTGAGAATTAATGACTCACTTTTAGGGAAAACATCTATAAAAGGGCGATGGAAGGGTTTCATTATTCACCAGTGACCAGAGTAGAGCGACAAGAGTGAAATTTGAACAAAGAGCGATAGCATCATAGAGAAACTTCAACTCAACCCAAAGCACAACAAATAGATCAGTGACCACTATAGGTGTAAATAGTAAGTTCCTATGATAACCAAGAACTTTGTTTTACGCATTTTTCAGAAAGCCCTAAATTGTCTGAAATAATGGCCACGACTTCAAGAACCACCAAATTGAAGAACATCAAAAAGGATGAGGTTAAACTCATCAATAATTATGTATGTGAGGAACTAGATTACAAAATTTTCCCTGAGGTTTCATCATAACCCAACAATGTTGGATCATTCTCATGAATACCACCTAGGGTTTTGCTCATCGAAGACGTGCGAGCATACATCCACTGCAAGATTGTAGAAATTGGTGACTTAGAGGTGGAAAAATATTTCAAGAAGCTATGTAATGAGGATGGATCCATAAAATATGAACACAAACACATAGAGGTGAAAGGGCTCACTAATTCCCTATTATTCCCAAAGGTATTCAAAACTGAGTGGATTCGGTTAGTACTGAGCAGAATTCACAATCATAAGCTATGGCTGGATGAACCTAAAATGATAACCCAAGATGTTATTCATGTAGTCATAGGTTACCCTATAACTGATAAGGTAAATGAATTGAAGCATCCACCCAAGGATGAGATTGAAAAGAACACAGGAGCCAAGTGTGATGGTAGAGGACTGAAGGTATCCACTATTACCGATGATGAACTAAAATTCAGAGCATGTGTCCTAGGATACAAATTATTTTGAGATAATAGGATGAACAGTATAGCATCCAGTGTAGTGGATACAGCATAAAAGATTGTAAAGAAAGGAACACAGTTGGATCTATCAGAACTTCTACTAAACTAGTTAGAAGAAAACTTGAGAACAATCATAAATGCAAGGACAAATACATGTAAGTTTGGCTCACTTATTATGTGCATTTTCTTTTACTTCCAAGAATCATTTCCATCAGTAGGAGATGTAAAATGGGATACCACAAGACCAGTCACCATGTAGATCAGTGAATACATAACATCACTAGGAGACAACTTTGAAATAGTCATGGATTAGTACTTTACTGGATTCAAGGACCAAATGCATAAAAGAGTAAGGATCCCTGAGAAACTTATTGAGAAATTCAAAGATGATATATGTTTCATGGTTGACACAGACCACACATAAATCAAGCCTATTGTACCAAGGACAGCATGGTTACAACCATTAGACTATGAGTTAAAGATTGATCAAGAATCCAATGTAATCAATGCACTGATAAATGAACCCATAGACAAAACACAAGCAAAGTTTGGAACTTATGAAGAGGCCAAAGAAAGAATCAAATCTGGCTTGGTTGTAAAGCAAATAGATAGGAAGAAAGATAAAATGGTAAAGAACTTGAAGAAGAGACCATCGATTACAGAGGAAGAAACTGAACAAAAGGAAGATACCAAAAGATAGTCACTCGTCGGTAAGGCTGAGCATAAAAGTGACTGAATTTACAAAGTCAGATACTCCATTACCCACACCAGCTAAGAAGCCAAGAACCACAACTGCTTAAAGAACAAGAAGCCAAACAGCTAAGGACTCAATTCTTTCACCCTTGAACAAAGGACAAGTAAGAACCTACAAGAGGAAACCTCCACCACAGAAAAGGGATCCAACCAAAAGAAAGAGGTTAATTAGAACCAAGGAGGATATTGAGGATACCCAAGAAGATGAGGAAATAGAATCTGAAATAGTCAAGATCCCTAAGACTATTGACAAGATTTGTGAATCTATTGCTGAAAGAGGTGGCATAACCGACATCAACATAAGAAGATGGCTAAAATTAGATCCTAAACATCAGAATAAGGTAGAAGAAGCAATAATCAAGGCAATGATAAAATTCAAATATGTGCCAACACAATTTGATGATAAGATGCCACAAGAACTTCAAGACAAGTTATCTGCTAGATGGACATTTTCCCTACATTCGGAGAAGGAGATTAGAGAAAGAGTTTTAGTCACTCTTATGCCTACCAAATCAAAGGAGGAAATAAATGAAATGATGGAGAAACATGTGAAATAATTTGACCCAAAGAAAAGAGCTTACAAGTTTCTACAAGGCAAGCTCATAGAGCTAGAAAAGAAAGTACCAAAATATGGGTCATAATACTCAGTTAGTCTATTGAAGAGGCAAGCCCCAAAAGATAGGTGCATGACACACTGACTAAGACTAGCCTGAGACACATTGATATAGATGACACCAAAGATGTTACAATAGTAGAGATAGATAAATAATAATTGGATGCCACAGGCAACAAGAATATAGATGTTGCCGATGAAACATGGCCTGAAAACACTGTAGATGATACATTAATTGATATAACTGATGATCCAGTAGAACCTATACAAAAAGATGAAGATGTCATTGTTATCAAGGACAAAACTGATGAACGGGACACAAAAATTGATACTTAACAAGTGAACATATCAAGAAACATGCCAATATTGATGCAAGCCATCAATATACTACAAGAAAAAGACAAAACACCTAACAAAGATTCAAGCATTCCTGAGGATGCAAGGGATGGAGGAAAGAAACAAAATACCGATGATCAGAAGGACATCAGAGACACTCATATTGCAACCAAAACTGACAAGGTTACAGAAGGAGAATCAAAGCAAATAGATAGAGACACATTCGAGAAGGATGCACAGAAAAAGGAAGATGAAGTACATAAGGATACCAATGAAGGAGAAAAAAAAAAAGATGACATTCCTGAGGTAACCAAACAAGTTGCTACAGATAATGTAAAGGTTGATGTGGAGACATCCACTCAAAAATGACAAGCTAAAACTAAAGAACAGTAGAAAAAAGAGGGAACACCCCAAAACACTTTATCCAGCACAATAGATAAAGCTGAGAAGCTAGCTATAGTTCTTCATACAAGTGCAACTCAAAATAAGAAGAAGAAATCTAAAAAGAGTAAGTTGGAAGTCACTCTAGATGAAATCATTGAGATACCCAAATGTGACCCAACTACACTGGAATATGAAGCACTTAAAGAGTGCGATGAAATATGCCAAAGG
Organism: Thuja plicata; assembly: GCA_018584345.1. Classification (NCBI taxonomy): domain Eukaryota; kingdom Viridiplantae; phylum Streptophyta; class Pinopsida; order Cupressales; family Cupressaceae; genus Thuja; species Thuja plicata. The sequence goes on along the minus strand of MU226400.1, from coordinate 2,415,820 downwards.
AAGGCATTACAGGAGAAACTGAGAAAATAGCACCGAGACTCCATGGTACTAGAAAAAAATAGGGGCATCTTGAGTCAGATTGTACCCAATGTTGATGTTTATCATAATAGACCTATCCTTGGTCAACTAGCCACTCTCACTGAATCCATTACAATGCAAAACATTGATGCAAAAAAGGCAATTAAGGAGAGAGAAGAGTAGAAGTACCAGCACAAACTTGTTGAAAAGATCAGCCAAGAAGTGGCAGTAAACAAGGTAAAGCTTTCAGAATTCATAAGTGAATAAAATCCAATTAATACTGAAGCTATTTCCTTGATTCAACAACTAAGCACATTGGATAAATTCACTAAGGAGCATAGTGATAACATAGCAAATTTATTTTTTGATCTATCTAACAGTGCTAAGAGCTTAACCACCAAAGACAATGTAATTAAATTGCATTATGAGAAAATTATTGAAATAAAAAGGTTAAGGCAAGAACTGTGGGAAGCATAAACACAATTGAGGGAAGAGGTCACCGAGCTCCAGGCTCAACTTCTACCAAATCTAACATTACTTCAACAGCATATCAGTTCAGCAAGACAACTGATAGCCACCCCAGAGATGTTTGTAGCAGACAGCATCTATGATATGCATTCAAAGATCACACTCAAGCACATGGCTCTAGAAAACCTGAAGGACCAATGGGAGAAGATGATGGAGGACATGAAGTCCTCACACTCTTACATTTTTGATAAGCTATAAGGTATACACCTTTTCCCTTAATATCAAAAAAGGGGGAAAATAATGATATGAACAGATAGGGAAGCTATATGGTACTACAGAAAAAGAACAAAAAAGGGGAGTATAATGATATACCGGCATATACATAGGGGGAGTCATGAAATGACTAAGGATTATATATGTTGTACATACTTAACATTTTGTTATTATTTTGCACATATCAGTTTTTGATACTAATGTCAAAGAAGGAGATTGATGACATTATTTTTCCATTAGTATGCAAAGAACACTTTCGGTAAACATACACCGAAAGACAAAACAAAGAGCAAACCAAAAATGTAGATATCATAGATCACCAAAAACTTCTAAGTACAAAGAGAACTGATGACACAGGTTTGTGTGTAAACCAAAAATGCAAAAAGGAAAGGATAAAGAGGAACCCGACAGTGGAACCCAACAAGCAGGTTATAGTGCAACCACAGAGAACAATTGTAGTGCAACCTGAGAGAAAAGTTATAGTGTAACCCGAGAGAATAGTCAAAGTGTAACCCAAGAAATAGTTCAATCAAGGAACCTGAAAGACAGTCAAATGACTTGAGAGCATAACCAACCGATAGAAATCGAAAGTCAATTACAGCCCGCAAAAAGTGGATATGACTTCCACGTTAGATAAAAAATGTCTTATTCTATTTATAGAATCTTGATTTGTTTTTAAAACCATTTCTTTAGGGACAAGAAACATGAATGTAAGTGTTTCAATTTGTCTAACTGGTTTAAAACACATAGACTAGGAGATCAAGGTAAAGTTGTAAACCTGTGATCTTAGAGTTAATATTGTTTTATGTGAAATTTGATTATGGAAATCTATCTTATAAATAGATGTTGTAATCATTCATTATGTATGAGAGAGAATTATGAGAGGATGAATGTAGCCATCAAACACATCTATGGATTTTTTTGAAAGTTTCAAGAACCAGAACAACAAAAGGTGAATTTGGTTATCAAGAACCAAGAACAGAGGCTACCGAGCAAAAGAGGTATTATTCAATCACATTAGGTGATATACTTATTCATATAATCTTAAATGGATCTGTAATCAGAAATAGGATATTGCATACACTCAGTTCAAATTGTAATTTTCTTACATTCTAACAAGTGAAGCAAAGTGTAAAAATTCTTTCAAGGAAGGTGAATTTAACCATCCAATTGTAAATCTCTTAATTGAGTGCACACTCAATAGTGTTGCAAAAGCTCTTAACAAAGTAGACTTTAACATGTCTCCATAGATACTCTTAACAAGGTAGATCATCAGAAGTGATCAAATTGTAAGCCTTAACTGGCCCCTTCCAATCTGCAAATAGTGAAGAATGTGTGGGTATCATCCCCACTACAGTTTTTACTTCCTAACAGGAGGCTTCTGCGATATCATATATTGTGTTATGTGTCAATTACTTTTATGAATGTTTCTATGAATGTTCACATGTATGGTTAAGTTTATAAATTGATATATCTTCAATCAAGATAGTATAGAACAGATGGTTGGATAAAAATTTGATTACACAAAGGTTGATTGATAAAAAGATACAAAAGTTTTAGAGGTGTTGATTCACCCCTCCCCTCTCAGTACACACTTCCCATTAATTCCAACAAATTCTACCCTAATATGATTGGATGGATTGACTCCCAAGCCTATGTGCAGGGGGAGCTTGTATATAAGTCATTTTTTGATCTTTTGTAGATAGGTTCATAATATGTAATATTTTTCTATGACGTTTTCTCTATCCTCAATCTTTTCATGTGTCTGTAATTCTCATTTTTCCAAGGCTTATGCAAGAATTTCTGTGGCATTTTTCCTGCCCTCATGTTTTCATATGTTTTGTGATTCTTTTTTAAGCATAATATATTGACTGATTACTAAAGAAGTTTTTGGGTTATTCTAAATCTTCTTTCTTTTCTGCATCTTTGTGTGCTATTGTGGATGACTAATAAGGATAATCTTGTGAATTTTGTGCATTCCTTGTTATCTTGTCTTGCTCATGCACCTATTTGTTGGAGTGGATGTTTTTTTGCAGGTCATAGTCTATGTCTATCTTCTTAAAGATATTTCTATGAAATCTTTTCTTTCCTTGAATAGTTTCATCTCGGACCTCTCTATGAAACACTTTTTGCAAGCCTATCTAGGAAGTTGTACTTGTCCTAATTCAAGAATTTCATGCTAACTCTTGATCATTGTGTTTTCATTCATGTCTTTTCGGTGTATCACCTTTTAGATTAAGTTTTGATTTATTGTCTTTCAGTTCTCCTTCTATCCCTTTTCCTCCCAAGTTTACTTTCAAGTTTTAAGAGAAAAATAGGTGATTATCCAAGAGGAACAGGCCTAGAATCTGGAGGTTTCACTTCAGTTAGAAAAGGTCCCACAACCTAGAAATGATTCCCATGTTATACCAGATCATTAGAATTATGAGTTTAATAGGGTTCAAATTTGGTGTATAAAAGTTTTGGCACACCCGGTGGGACCACAAAAGAAGTTCATCTTAAAAAGTTATGTTGTCTCTGATATGCTGATAACATAATACAGACCTAAAAGTGGTTTTGTCTTGCATATCTGGTGACTCTGGAAAGGTCTTCTAGTTTCAAAAGATCAAGTGTTGGTATGTTTCAAATATTTCATATTCAAAATTCTAGCTAATTACATGAGTAGAGATGTCAAGTTATTATGGACAGTCAGGTTACTCACCATCATATCATGAAAATAGTGCTCAATTGGATAATCAGCAACCATATGAAAACCATCCAAAGGTGGTTTTTAGTCCAAGGTACCATATCATATCAGTTTTTCAATATGTTCAATATGCCCCCAATCAATATGTCCCTACACAATCTTATGAGTATGATACCCAATGTCAAGAATCATGGGCACAAAAGAAACAACAAGAGAGTCAAGAGAAGCAAGCTCATCATGCTTACCACCCACCCCCTGCTCATCCTGATTGGCAGCATACTCAGAATTATAACTAGTCCCAAGGAGACTATTTCATGCCTAATCAGCATGAAAATATTTCCAATCACCCTCAGAGATTAGGCTCTATTGGAATGAAGGAGGACATTGAAAGGATGAAAAATATGTTACTTTTCATGATTAAGCAGTTGTTTGAAATCAAGAGGCAGCAATACATGGAATCTCAAAGTTATGAGAAGGATTTATTTTCCAACCAAGTGGTAGAGACTCTAGGTGATGAGAAGCAAAAGAACCAATGGGAATAGGAGCTTGATCGCCAAATTATTGTCAATAAAGTAGAGATGAGATCACAAATTGATGAACAAAAGGCTCTTGAGTGTAAGGTTCCAAGCTTCAGGCCTCTTGGGAAAGGTGAGTCTCTTAAATCTCATAAGTTTAAAATTCCAAGTTGGAGTACTCCCATGTTCCAAGAGCCTACAAATGAAGAACCTATAGAGCATTCATTTCCAAGTTTTAGTGACATCCTTCTAGCACACGAACCTTCTATAGAAAATATTTCTACCTTGTTTTGATCAACAACAGTCTGAGGATTATATTGAGACAGATTCAGTTGCAAGTGAGAAACACAAAAATGATAGGGTCTTCAATTTACAAGCTTTAAAAAGAGCATGCCCCCTAAGACTACATCTGAACACTCTCAATTTCACATCCCAAGTTTTAAGGGAAAGCTTTCTTTCCAAGAGCCTATACTTGAGATTCATTCCACCACTCTGCAAGAGTAGTCTATTCAAGACAATTATTTATCCCAAGAGACCCCTCAGGTCTCTCAAGATACTGAACTACCATGGAAACTTTCATGGACTCTACCTCCTGGATATCATATGCCAAGTCTTTTCAAGGATACTACTCAAACATCAGAGAAAGGACATGTAGTGGATGAGCCTTCATGTAATGAAGAAGAGAGAAAATCATTGTTGGTGTTGAGTGATGACTATGACAGGTTAAGACAACAAGGAGAAGAAGTGGATATTGATGCTCAACCTAGAACTCATGGCTAATTTTTTCTATGAGCTTCCCTTTTTTTTTGAAAGTGAGGGTGATATTTCATTACCTATGGTTGAGGGTCAATTAGAACAAAAGGATCATCATCGGCAAGGGAGTGATGAAGATGAATATGTTATGCTTTTGCTTCATGAGCTGCCTAGTTTTGTTGAGCAGGATGAGGAAGATAGGGTCATGACCACATCTGCAATTTTGAAATAGTTGGAGGGAGTGGATCCTGATGATATACCAATTCATGAGCCTACAATTATAGAAGATATTTTCCAAGAAAAGAACATGGACAAAAAACTTAAAGAAGATTATTTTTCCAACATCATAGAGGTTTTTTGTGACAAATTAAATGATGAATCCCTATTCCTTGGAGCATAGGTTTGATGTGATGTGCCTATTAAGGAAGGTCTAGTCTTGGATTTTTCTCTTCCTAAGGATTCTATGCATGAACATGAGTTGGAGCCAATTCCAGGCCTTCAGAGAGTCGATAGTTTTGATGAGCTCTTAGCATGTTTAACAAAAGATGATTGTTCCCTGACTATGGAAGAGGAGTTGACATGGCTATTCATAATGCAGGACAACCATGAGGATTCTAAAAATAACAAGGAAGGCTCCAAGTATGTCATCTCAAGAGGTTTCCCTGTCAAATACTTGGCCCAAGAAGATTTTAATGAAACATCCTCATATAATCTATTTGAGGTGACTAGATTTGATCCCATTTTTCAAGAAGCAATTCTATATTTTCTGACATACTTTTATGTGCCTCATGTCTTCTTGGCTATCCTTATGCATTTGATGAAAAATATCTTGATAAGGAAGGGTAGCTATTTTAACATTCTTGTGAATGGTTTTGTTTGACCATTTGTTTGTACCGGTTAGTTTAGGTTAGGTTAGTTTTTCCTATTTTCCTCAAAGTGCTTGTGCTTAGTCATTGTTTCTACTTTTATATAGCTCTTTTCCTATTTTGGTTTATTGTTTCCTCCTCCTGGTTTCAATCCTCCTACTTCTAGAGTTCCTTATTTTTGTGCTTAATGTAGACTCCTTGCCCAATGGAATGTCATAAGGCCACTGGTTTCATATATGTCTAGCAGGCTAACATCTAGCAGAAATTGTCAAAAATGTTACCCAAATTTTCCATCATGTCCAATTTTGGCTACAAGTGATGTAAATGAGGCTCCCACAAGGGTTGAGCCCAACTTGTAAGGTTTTCTATCAAGTTCCTAGTATTTTCCTTGTTCTCTGCATATTTCTAGGTTTGGTTTTAACCCTTATTCATGTCTTGAAAACCCTAAGGAAGTCCCTTAAACCCTATTTCTTTGGTGGCCCATTCTAATTTTAAATTAGTTTTCATGCCACTTAAGTGTCTCTTTTTCCATGTGTGCTTTAACCCCTTATGTCTATCTCTTAATCTTACAATCAGGAGGGAATATTCTTATTCATTTAGTGACTTGGTGTGGCCTTTATCTCCTGATCTCGTAAAGGAAAATAATATTCTCTTATGATCTGGAGATTAAGCGTAGACTGTAGATACATTTTTGATCGAATGGCTATCTCCTGATCTCGTAATAAAAGGGTTAAGTCATGAAAGATCTGGAGATTAAGCGCAGTCGTCAATGTAGTTATGATCATGTGGATTTCGCTGAATCACGGAGTAAACCAAGGGTCAAGGCATGCATTTGGAGATTCAGAGATAGCTTTATCTTTGAATCTCGTAATCTGACTCAGGTTAAGATAGGGTTTGCATTTTTCCTTTATCGTTGAATCTTCAGATAGATTTGAGGTTAAGAAAATAATTCAGAAACTTGGCAAGGATCATCAATCACATTCAAGATGTGTTGCTGGTGCTAATTTGCTAGACAAATAATAGAGTCATGAAATATCTAGATATTAAGCGCAGTCGTTGATCAAGTTCTAATCATGTGATGTGCGCTGAATCTCAGAATAAACTCAAGGGTCAAGAAAGTATTCAGCGACTCAGAAATTTAGTTTATCTTTGAATCTCCAGATGAACCTGATTTAAGATCAAGCTTGGTTGAGTTTTATTCAGTAATTCATAGATAAGGCTTTTATCTCTGAATCTCCTATCTAAACCAAAGTTAAGTTAAAATCTTGTTAGGTTGCGAGATATATTCAGTCGCGTAATCTTAGAATGGACTAGATTTAAAGATAGGGGTTTATCAAATTATTTGCTATCCATCAATGCAGATCAGATCATGTGGTTGTCGTGCAATCTCCAAATAAACTCAGGGGTTAAGAATTTATTCAGTGACTTGGAGTTTTCTTTGGTCTCTAAATCTATAGATTTGATCATAGTCAAACATGGGTAGCTCAAATTTAAGTCAGGTTTTCAAGGATAAGTATGGTTTGTTGATCAGGAAAAGGATCTATGATTGGCACTGAGTCGCTAGATAAATTCAAAGTAAGCTAATACATTCAGATATTAAGTGTAGGTCATCGATCGAGATTTGATCTTACAATTTTCTCCTAATCTCATCATAAACCTAGAGTTAAAGCCAAGATCTTGCAACTTGGAGATACAAAGGAATTTAGTGCTCAAGATTAAATATGATTTAAGACAAGGTTCAGACAAGAATCAGATCCAACAGTCATCGCAAAGCCTTTATCACCAAATCAAGCACAAATTTTCTTCAAGGAATTGCACCGTTGTTCCATGTGTCTATGGTGGATTCACCTTTCTTTGAGGTCTCTAGTTGGTTAATCTGTAGTTAAGTTGATTTGAATCATGTATTCAGTGCTTTCCCTTGATGGCCAAGATGAAGATTGTTAATGTTCAAGCCATTACAACATGATGACACATGTCCTTCCCGGTCAAGTGGGGCCTACAATTTCAATGACAAGGGTTGATTTAACATCTGAGAAAGTTTCTCTTTATCTTGTGGTTGGTGCTATGACTTAAAGCAAAGATGCTTGACAATTAGTCTTTGAGCCATTGCGTTGTGTCAACATGTGGCAGGTTTTCAAAACCTAGGCCTGTTAGTGGATAGTTAATCTCCAATCAAGTTTGTAAAGATCATGTGGTGGGCATGAAGACTTAAAGCAAAGATGAAGGTTTGTATCCATTGAGCCATTGCAACATCATACCACGTGTCTAGATCATATCTGAGATTAAAGAAAAGATAAAGATAAGGTAAGTCAAGATAGATCTGATGGTAGGCACTATGACTTAAAGCCAAGATACTCAAGATCTAATGTTCAAGGCATTGTGCATGTGTGTCGCTTGTCCACTTCAGATCCTAATACCTTGGTGACTTAAAGGAGATCGATGATCATATTTTAAAGTTGATAAGAATCAAACATGGGTAATCAATATGACATTCTGTGCCACCTATGACCGTTATAAACAAATTTTTAAATATTCAAATCTTATCTCAGGGTTTTCATGGTGATGGCGATGTATTCCAAGTTGCAGATAGGGTAGATGGATCAAGCCGACTTCCCAGTCAAATTTATAGTGATGGGAGATATCTTCATGACTATATCTGATCTTCTAAGATATTTTCCAAGTGCATTAATGGACAGGCTTGACTATTTTAGGGTTTATACATTGTTTAATGGATATCTATTGTAACCCTAATTCTACCCTAATCTGATCAGATGGATTGACTCTCAAGCCTATGTGTTGGGGGAGCTTCTATATAAGTTGTTTTTTGATATTTTGTAGATAGGTTCTGAATATGTAAGAGTTTTCTATGACATTTTCTCTGTCCTCAAGATTTTCATGTGTCTGTAATTCTCAATTTTCCAAGGCTTATGCAAGACTTTCTGTGGCATTTTTCCTGCCCTTAGGTTTTCATATGTTTTGGGATTCTTTCTGAAGTATAATATATTGACTGATTATTGAATAATTTTTTGGGTTATTCTAAGTCTTCTTTCTTTTCTGCATCTTTGTGTGCTATTGTGGATGATTAATATGGATATTCTTGTGAATTTTGTTTATTCTTTGTTACCTTGTCTATTTTTTGAGCCTATTTGCTGGAGTGGATGCTTGTTTGCAGGTCATAGTCTGTGTCTATCTTCTTGAAGCTATTTTTGTGAAATATTTTCTTTCCTTGAATAGTTTCATCTCAAAAACCTCTATGAAACACTTTTTTCAAGCCTATCTAGGAAGTTGTACTTTTCCTAATTCAGGAATTTCATGATAATTCTTGGTCATTATATTTTGATTCATGTCTTTCTAGTGTATCACATTTTAGATTAATTTTTTCTTTATTGTCTTTCAGTTCTCCTTCTAGCCCTTTTCCTCCCAAGTTTACTTTCAAGTTTTAAGAGAAAAATAGGTGATTATCCGAGAGGAACCAGCCTAGAATCTGGAGGTTTCACTTCAGTTAGCAAAGGTCCCACAACCTGGAAGTGATTCCCCATGTTATACCAGATTATTAGACTTGCAAGTTTAATAGGGTGCAAATTTTTTGCATAATAAATACACCAACTATCCACACCATCAAATAATACATCATCCAAAATGACACCTTTCAAGTTTATCCCCAAGGAATATCCATAATGCAAATCCAAGCTAATCCATTTATTGATACAAATCCTATCTACAAATCCAAAATCCTAGATCCAATGTCACTTGTATGAGATAGAAAATTCAAAATCAGGTGTGAACATAAATTATAACCACAAAACCAATGAAACGCGGAATTTTTTCCAAATCTCAAAAATAAATGGAGGAATACAAAATGTAATTGCAAAAAATCAAAAAATAAACAATTATACATTTCTTCATGAAAATACTGATGTGGCCCCCATTTCTCTTCTAAACCTTAGTGATGTATAGTAATGTTGCTTTCAGAATCTATTGAACAATTGTAGTAGTGTGATCACATGAAAGCTCAAAGAATGTGGTTGGGATTTGTAAGAAAGCTAAGGTAGCATAACAACTTCCTACACTAACCTTGAGAGGAGAGTCATGCAAAAAAATAATTAAATCTTTACAAAAATTACATAAATTTAATAGAAACAAATGTAAATAACATGCATACCACAACACAGTAATTTTCATGGGGAAAATTCTTTTGGGAGAAAACCTCATACTTAAAGAGTTTCCCAATCTATTATTCAGAATCAACAACACATTACAATATAATTGCAAAGAAAGCTTCATATAGGAGTATCTCTAACCAAAGATCCAAAGGTAACTCAATAGCTAAAAGTCTCTTACACAAAACCTCCATCTCATGCACCCTATATATAAGAGATACAATACATGAAACTATAAAACAATATTTCAAAACTATGAGCCCTAAAACCATTCAAAAAATAGTACACATCTTATCTCCAATCCAATAATCTCTATAATGTGTCAAAACACATACCAACCTATGTTACTCCCATTTACAGCTCATCTTTGTGTCCAAAATGTTATTTATATTTCCTATTTCAACAAACCCAACTTTTAGAGGTTATAACTTTTCAACCAGGTGTCTAATTGATAAACCAATTGAATTTTTGGAAATCCTCTAACATGATCTATGAAGCTATAATACACTATGGATATGGACACTTTCAGACCATTTTGAATCCTCAAAGGCCTTCAAAATTGACTTTGAAACTTTTGATCACAACTTCAAATCACAAACTTTAATATCTCCAAACCTAGACATAATCTTTCAACCAAAATTTATTTGAATGCTTATTTAGCCAATCCATAGCTTTGGGTAAAACTTTAGAGAAATCTATACTCAAATGTAAACTTACTATAAATAGTAACTTTATGTAAATACAAGGTTGAGACATCATTTTCCTAACATGAATGATAGATGAACAAGGTTTCTTTTATAGATGTTTTTATATCAATCGACAATGGTGATTTGAGGAGAAGATTTGATGATCAATGGTTGAGAATCATTGAGAGGAATCGATTGAGAGTTAACTAATTGCATGATGGAGATTGATTGATTTGTTAAGTGGTTCGACTGATATGTTAATTGGATTGATTGATCAATAAAACTAAGAGTGAGTGGTGGTTGAGAGGTGGAAGAGGAAGAATAATTAGAATTAAATATTTACAAAATATTTGATTATGTGCACAAGGAACATAAATAAATAAATAAATACTTTATTTATTTTAGGGAAATTTCATTTAGAAATTTGAATATTAAAATAAGTTTAAGAATTTATTTAATTATAGAAGACCTAGTAAGTTAATTAAATAATTAAAATAGTTAAATTTAATTATTAAATATTAGAACAAAAAGAATTAATTAAGTAATTAAAATATTTAATTAATATACATGATGGAAAAAATCCATGATCATTGCAAAAAATTTTAGCTCAAATAAGCAGTCATGGCAGAAACTAGGTGAGATTGGGCAAAAATCTCTCAAAAGAACATTGGACAATTGGCAAAATAGATTTCAAAACCCCTCTAGGCCCTCCAGATCCAAATATACCTTCATTTTCCATAGGTGCTAATAGATTTCCTCTCAACAAGGGAGGTTTTTCTCCAAAGAAAAATGACCAAAACTCAATGAGTGGAGATCTAATGGCGGGGAAGATGGAAATAAGGAAGGGTGGGTGAAGTAGAATAATTATGACCAGGATCTAAACTCGAGTATAAGATCTTTGATGTTTAGGTTGGGGAGGTATTGACAAAATAATGAAAAGTGGATAAGGAAACAAGAACCTAAGGCACATAATGAAACCAAAGTTTTGTCATCAAAACTAGTATCCTTAATCCAATTTGGGAGCACCTTCAATGTTGTGCATTGTTTGTCAAATTTCATGGAGCAGCTTTCCCTATGGAAAAAATATAGAGTGGTGGATGGAAACCTTTGTAGGTCGGGTAAGCATCAAACTCTTAGACCATGGTTTTTTCATTATTGATTTTTTTAAAAGATTTCTTAAGAGAAAAATTCTCTATGGTAAACTACTCTTTTTTAAAGGCTTTAGTTTTTATGGCATTGATTGGGAGCCCAATTTTGATCCAAGAAAACATATTCAACATAAATCCCCTAGATGGATCAAACTTAAAACTTGACCTCCAAATGATAGAATATGAAAGCCCTATAAAATATTGGAAATGAAATTAGATCCTTTATTGGGGTAGAGGAGAATTTTTCTTTTGGAAGATAGATAAATCCCCAATAATATATTTCAATGTGGATCATAATTTGAAAACCCTAAATACACTTAAAATCATAACAGATAAAGGAAAATGGAGTCAATCTTCTAAATTTGATGACAACCCTATAGGAGGAAGGTCCATATTAAGGTCTGGCTTCTAAACAAACAACTCTAATTATAATACTTCCACCATCAACGATGACACTCATTGCTTAACAATAATTGCATCGGTTGGCACCCTAGATAAGGGAAAATGGATTTGATTAGATCAGGAAAATAAATAAATATCAAAAATTAAAACACTATGCCACTCGTGGGGATCCAGAAGCCCAGGCTAAAAATTAAAAAAGGTTAGTATTATTTGATAGGGAGGCTATCTATCATCCAAACAAGGAAAGAATTGAAATGGTAGTGAGGGAGTTGTCTGAATTATTGAAGGAGGCATATCTACTTAGGGAAACAATAAATGTATAGCTAAATAAATCAGTATGATGTGTCACAATATTAGCATTCCTTCAATTAGAGGAAAATATAGACAAGGGAAGAATGGAAATAGAAATTTCTCCAATAATTGATGAAAAGAAGGGGACACCTGAAGCGGTGAGTAAAGATTCCATTAACAAGACCCTAGAAGATAAAAACATTTCAAAAATTGAAATAGTTTGTGAGTTTTGGGAATCACTTGGGAGGAATCAAATATTTTTGAAGGGGAGGTAGCCCAATCCCTAGAAATTGTGGAAAAGAAACAAGCCTTCCTTCAATAAATTTGTAAAGAATGGGAGATAGAAAATCAGGAGAGTGTTATTTTTTTTGTGGACAATAGGCCAAAGCCTATGGAGTAGGAGAAGTTGGTTATTCATCATATCCCTTATAATAAGGTGGAACCAAACTTTGGAAAGTATTGAATAAAAAAATTAGGTAGAAAATCTCTAACAGAACTGAGAAACAAAGATGGGGAAGCAGATGGTCAACTAAAAATCACATCTCTAATTGAAGCAAGGAAGAAAATATCCCTTCCCAAGGAGCTAGTATGATCCTATCATAGAATTTTAAGATTCCCCTAATGAGAGGCGCTAGGTCAAGTGTTGGGTTGGCTTGACCAAGGTGGAAGTTATATTGTTACAATAAACAAAACTCAACCTAAGAGAAATGGAAGCCTTTAGTAAAAGTTTCAAGAATTGGAGGGTAGAAGAAGTGCAATTACATGGGGCCTCAGGAGGCTTGGAAATTGTTTATAACCTGGCTTTGGTGACATTTGATCTACTTGGGACTGGTATTCATTGGATTGGGGGCAAATTTAGTAGTTTGATTTCAAACCAAAACTTTATGCTAGTTAATGTTTATGGACCTATTTCCTTCCTTGATAAGAGGGGGATATGGGTAGAAGTAGATGCATTTTTGGATTCTCATCCCCAAATTCATATAATTTTAGGAGACTACAATGTTATCCTCCATCGATAGGACAAATGAGAGGGGTTATCTAGACCATGATAGTATTAAAAATATTTTAAAGATTGGGTGAGCAAAAATAATTTTCTTGAGATTGATCTTGGAGACAATGTCTTCACATGGAATAATAGGCATCTTAGCATTAGAAACATTATAGAGAAGCTAGATAGATTCCTTTTTAAAGGGATCTAACAACCTTTCATTACATTCTAGAAGCCAATATTTTCTCCTATTTAGGATCATATCACTATCCCATTAAGCTTTCCATAATGGGGGATGAGAAACCTGCTACGTCTCCATTCAAATTTAAAATTATGTGGTTTAAGGAAGAAAAAAATTTTAGTCTTATAGAAGATTGGTGGAAAGAAAAGGTGTTTGAGGGCTAAATTTTTTTTCTTCATGTCAAACTATATTATATCAAGAAAATATTTCTAGAATGGAATAAGACACATTTTAAGAACATCTTTCAAACCAAAGACACAATTGAAGGAGAACTGAGAAACCTTAATAAAGAAGTGATAAAAAATGGGATTACTCAGGACAAGTACCTTAGAGAAAAGGACTTAATGTTTGAGTATGAAGATATATTGTCCAAACAGGAAATATTTTGGAACTATAAATCCAGAGATAATTGGATTGAGGCAAGAGATAGAAATACCAAGTATTCCACAATGTTACAAAACAAAGGAGAGTGATCAATAGAATCTCAACACTGGAATAGGAGGATGGATCTCGAATAGAGGATCGTAAAGAAATCAGGAACAAGATTGTGAGCTTCTATTGAGACCTTTTAAATAATTGGGATGGATCATGACTTTGAGCTCAAAATGATATTTTTCATTTATCCCCAAATAATTAGTGAAGATCAAAATAAAGCTCTAAATTTCAGACTAACTTATACAAAAGTTGAAGCTGCTAAAATAGATCCATCCAAATAAGGTCCCAAACCTAGATGGATTTATAGTAGGTTTATTTTGGAAGTGTTGGGTTATTTTTGGAGAAGAATTAATAGAAGCTTTAGAAGTAGAAAAAAATTCTAGTAGGTTTCTTAGAGAGGTAAACAATACTTTCATTGTTTGTATTCCAAAAAAAAACTTTGAAATTGGAAGAGTACAGACCCATCTCCCTGTGTAACACGATATATAAGATCCTAACTAAAGAATTGTAAAATAGACTCAAAACACTGCTTCCCAGTATCATCTCTAAAAAAATAGGTTTCTCCCTGGGAAATCAATTTTGGATGGAGTTATCATAGCTTAAGAAGTGATTCATTCCCTTTAGAATACCCGAGATGTTGGTATGCTAATCAAAATAGATATTCAGAAAGTATATGATAAGTTTGATTCATGATTTCATTGCATAGTTTTGAGTGCCTCTGGAATTAGAAAATAGTGGATCAATTGAATATTTGAATGCATTTTGGGTCCCAAGTATTCTATTTTGGGTCCCCAAGTATTTCATTTTGGTAAATGGTTCTCCAAAGGGATTATTTAAGGCTTTAAGAGGACTGAAACAAGTGGATCCTATTTATTGATTCCTTTTCATTCTCTTGGAAAAAGGTCTAGGAAGGGTCATTAAAGAAAAACAAGCAACTAGGCTAATAGAAGGAATAACTGTGGCAAGAAAAATCACAGTGGCTAAAAAAGACAAAGTGGCTTTCATTGCATGGGATAAGATCTGCAACCCTAAAGAATATGGTGAGGTTGGTTTAAGGGATCAAAATATGGAAAAACATTGCACTTGGGGCTAAGCTAGTCTGTAAAATGCTTAAGGAGCCTAAGTTGAAATGGGAAAGAATCCTACAAACCAAATATCTAAACACTAATGATCCCAAAAAAATTTACAAAAAAATTGACCCTTCAAAGGGTTTGAGAGTTCAGAATTTCATGATGAAATATAGATTTTCCATATTTGGCCATGTTTATTGGGATATCCATGATGGTGAGTCTGCCCTATTTTGGGAAGATTCTTGGTGGGGGGTATTGGAGTCTAGACAGCAAGATCTCAATCAAGAAAACCAAATTCTATCTTAAATAGAATTGGGGAATAAATTTAGGGATTACGTTGTTTTCTTTCATGAGGCATTGTCTGGGATAGAAATAGAAAGATATGCATGACCTTCCTCTTTCTAGAGAGGAGATTTTCTTACTAGTTAAGTTGATAAAACAAAAAATAGAAAGATAATTTTTAGAAGGTGTGTAGACAAATTGATTTGGGTGGATCCAAGAATGGTTTTTGTAATGCCAAAGATGGCTATAGAATTATATTTGTCTTTAAGTATTTGGAAAATATAGATATTATCACTCAACTATGTTGGAAAAAATAATGTGTGCCTGAAGTGGGGGTCTTTTCTTGGGTTTCTATCCAAAATAAAATATTAACAAAAAATAGGTTTAGAAAAATGGGGTTCGAATATCATTCATGGTGTGTGCTTTGCAAAAAGCATGAAGAAAGTATTGATCATCTCCTTCTTGGTTGTCCCTTTGCATATGAGTGATAGAGGTGGATGTACAAAAAATTGGGGTCGATAAAAGCCCTTCCAAATGACATTATGACCATGTTTTAATATTTTCCAATTAGACCTTGGGTGGGTCTCCTTAGTTTCCTGTGGAATATTTGTCCATCTTTTCTCATTTGGGAGATCTAAAAGGAATGCAATATATGTATTTAAATTACAACAAAGAGATGTCCATTAAGTCATTCAAAAATAAATTTGAGGCTTCCATTGTAGATATTTTCAATAGAAAAAATAGATTTAGTGGCAGAAAGACTAGAAAATTTATAGATTAGGATGGACATATGACAATCAGCTAGCATGGGATCCAAATTCCTCCACACATTGGGAACAAGGATGGTGAATCTAATTCTAAGAGAATGCAGGAAAAGAGGCAATCACCAAACATAAAGTGGTTTGAATTATTTTTTTATGGTGTTTCACGATGTAATTGTGAGCCCACAGGGGCTAGATGTTTTCTCAGAATGTG
This sequence comes from Thuja plicata, assembly GCA_018584345.1. Taxonomy (NCBI): domain Eukaryota; kingdom Viridiplantae; phylum Streptophyta; class Pinopsida; order Cupressales; family Cupressaceae; genus Thuja; species Thuja plicata. The sequence continues at coordinate 2,399,563 of MU226400.1, read as the reverse complement.
GAATGGAGATTTAGTGGGGAGGTTCTCCTTCCCTTTAGAAGAAGACACTAATAATGTGGTAGAATTAAATTCTCTCATACATGAGCTCCTCATGTGTAGGCATCTTGAGATTAATAAAATTAAAATTGAGGGTGATTCTACACTAGTTATCAATGCAATAAGAATAGGATCAATGCCCAATTGTAAATTGAAAGAATTTCTAAATCAAGTCTTAGAATTTCTAAAATACTTTTAGGCCTTCACTATCAATCATATCTTCAAATAAGATAAAAATGATCAAATTTATTTTCATTGGTCCAAGATAACTCAAAACCCAATTTATTTTTATGGTCGCATAATTGAATGGGGTGAATAATAATAATGCTTTCAAGTGAAGTGGATAGTAGTCGATGACTTATCAGGATGCTTTCTAACCTGGCATTTGACTTGGATTAAACATTTATAGAGTAATCATTCTACTTTCAAACACTAGTCTCAAAGGTGAGCTCAAACATCAAATCATGTATTTTAGTGGCAAGAATGCTAGATCAATTAGCATGAAATCAAGGATACATCTCATCAACCATGTGAAGAGTCACTCAAACATTGGCCACTTCATTTAGATAAAAGGATAGCTAGCCTAACAACTTGTATAGCCATTATTAGTTATTAATGACATTCCTTTCCAATAAAATAGGACCAAAGAGATTATTAAGAACAAATAAACCTTTCATGTTAGAGTATTGATGTAGTCTATGCTTTGAGCTCCTTTCCTTCACTCATTTCTCATTAGACTTATGGTAGACAAAAGGAAAATGTCCTTTCTTGGGCAAATGAAAAACAAATGCCTTAGTTAGGTGTAGAATCACTCCCACAAGTCAATCATCTACATGGTCAAAGGAGTTTTGGGTGGGGAACTCCTTATTTCAAATCATAGATATATGGCTAGTACCGATATCCTGGTTATTTTCCTTGCTATGATACTAATGGTTGATGAGAAGAAGGTGATCGTAGAGGAGATCTACAGTAGTATCTTCAACAATTATTTCTTGGGTTACATTAAACAAGTAATAAAGAATGTGCATAGGAACCTGACTACTTCCTATCCTTTGTATTATTTTTGGGTTATGTATGTTGTGAAAGAAGTGTTGTAAATATATATTTGATTGTCTATTGTCATTGATGTCAAACATTGTAATCCAGAGGTATTTTTGGTTTCTCAAATAATGTGGTCCAAAAGTTTTTTGTCATTATGTGAATAGGGTTCTGTATTGAACTTTTAGAATAGTGGAAGATGGGTATGTATTCAGAATAGTACATTAGAACAATGGAAGACAATTATGTATCTTGTTATCTTGTAAAGATAATTTTTCACAATGATTTTGTATTACACTCTTATATATGGAAGTTTGTATGGTTCAAATGTTTATAGTTTAGTGGTCAATATAATTTGCAATCTTTTAGTTGTAGTTAACAGTGCTTCATTTTGCACTTTCTAGAAGGTTTCTACTCTATAAATGTGGCTTGAAGGTGTGTTGATACTTATATGGGTGTATTCAATTTTTTTTCTTAGTTGTGGCATTATTCGGTGATCGAGAAACTATTGCTAGTGATATGAAAACTATACTATTCAGTTTTGCAGTTTTGTTCAGTTGTTATTTTGGTAAGGAGATATGATGTGATGACTTCTAATGTAGATTGTTGGCATGTGATAGTGTTTCTAACATGGTGTATGGATCTCACCATGACATGTGGAGGTCCGGATTTAGCTAGAAAGTTAAGTGGCTCTTTGTCCAACATGTTTCTACATGGTTGAGATAGCTTTAGTTGTTCTAGTGATTACAAATCTGGTATTGGGATATGTCTAGCATGCTCTCTCTCTCTCTCTCTCTCTCTCTCTCTCTCTCTCTCTCTCTCTCTCTCTCTCTCTGTGTGTGTGTGTGTGTGTGTGTTT
>MU226400.1:2354302-2397622 GCA_018584345.1 Thuja plicata | reverse complement strand
CTCTCTCTCTCTCTCTCTCTCTCTCTCTCTCTCTCTCTCTCTCTCTCTCTCTCTCTCTGTGTGTGTGTATGTGTGTGAGTTAATCATGTTTCCTAATTTGGGTCTATTTTTTAAGATTTATTTATTATCTCTTATATGGATGGGTTCATGCTATGTGTTACCTATGTATTTAATTTATATCTCTTATTCATTTGGTTCCACTCTATGGTTTAGTCCAAATACTTCTAGAGTAGGACCTTATTACAGTTTTTATCACCTTTGCTGACTTGAAACTTAAATTGTATTATCATTTTGGCATCGTCAACCTTGTTGTATTCTCCAATGAACTATCTTGTATATAAGTACAGTATATTCTTTGTAAAAATGTAAGGTGTGAAGCAAGTGAATAGTGTGTGAACCAATGAAGATCTGCATTGAGAAGAGCATAATTCAATCATGTGGTAGCAAAGAAAATGTAGTAACAGTGTGCTACAAAAGTTTAATATTATTGTACATATCGGTTTCATTATTAGGAGAATACTTATTTTACTTGAAAATAGTTGTATATTCCTGAGACAGTAAGTCGCAGGTGCACAAGTGTGTTGGTGTATCTTGCTACTTGGGCAGTGTACCTTTGTTTGCAACTCCAAAGTAGTGAGCTACTATTTGTATTCATTATTCTATTGGCAATGATCCTGTAGTTGCAAGTCCAAAGTAGTGATCTCCTTTCATATTTTGTAAACAAATCTATACATAAGTGAATTATTCTTTTTGGGAAAGTTCTCATCTTGGTTTTTCCTAGTTTGGGTTTTCCATGTATGAAATCTGAGTGCTTATGTGTTTATAGTTTTTTTCATTACTTTCTTACTATTTTATGTGGATATTATTCAAGTAAGTTAGGAAATTTTGGTTTATGTTGATTCACCCCACCTCTCATCATTCAGAGTGTGTTCAACAATTTATGTCATAACATGGTTCCTTTAGAAGAAGTTTAACCACTTGAGATAGATCTGAGATGGAATAGAACTTAAATTTTTAGGATCTGGTATTTGATGGAACTAATTTTCCTAATTGGAAGGACAAAATGGAAGCATATCTAGAAACCTTGTAGAATGGTCTTTGGGAGGTTATTAAAACTAACTTTTATCCTAGTTTTGGAAGACCTCCGACTACATGAGAAGAGAGACAAAAGGAAAATAATGTAAAAGGAAGAGAAATTATTTTTATTAGTCTATGTGACACATCTTTGGGGAATGTGAAATGTTTAAAAAGTGCAAAAGAGATATGGGATAAGTCATCCTTGGTATATGAAGGATATTTAAAACAAAACAAAAAAAGCAATATTGATGAATCTCAAACAGAAGTATGAAGTCCTAAGAAAGGAAAAAGATGAAAGTGTTGAAATCTACATTTACAGAGTTGTTGATGTTGGTGACGGAATCAGAGTTGTCGGTGGATATATAGAAGACATTGATATCATACTCAAGATATTATTAACTCTACCAATGAAGTTCATACCAATGACATGTTCAATAAGGGAAAGAAATTATCTGAGTCAATATTCCATTGATTAGCTCATTAGGTCACTTTCTACATTTGATCCCTCAAAGATTGAAAGTGAAAAGAGAGAGACTGCATTTAGATTTGTTGAAGATGTTGAACCAGAGACATGCAAGATGTCAGAATATGTTGAATCATATCTCTCTAAAAATTAAGTGATGTATCGGTAGATACAAAGGTAAGTTACCTTTCAAAAGATTTAAGTGTGGAAGGATAGGACACTTTACTAATGATTTCAAGTATAAGGAATATCTTAGTAAATTAGAAGATCAAGATAGGAAAGGAAATCAAAAGAAAGGGGATTTTAGAAATAAATTTAATTTCAAAGGTAAAGGTAAAAATAGCTTATGTTCCATAATAACTTTCTGAAGAAGAAGATATGAATGAAAGAATTGAGGAAACTTTTTTTTTAGCAATTTCACAAAAGAGAGAGGAGATTTCTTTGCTTGCTAAATTTTTTGTAGGAGCATGGATCATAGATTCCAGATGTTCAAATCATATGACAGGAGATAAGATAATATTTTTTAAGCTTGAAGAATATGATGGTGGAGAAATCATATTTGCAGGAGAAGGAAGTGCACAAATCAAAGGTATTAGAACCATTTCAATTTATGGTAAGAATACAACAAATGATGTTTACTATGTTGAAGGTTTGAAACATAATTTGTTAAGTGTTAGTCAAATGTGTAAAAAGGGTTATGAAGTTATGTTAAAAAGTTATTGTTGTATTATCAGAAAGAAACAGACTGGTAAAAGAGTTGTTGAAGGTTTTAGGACTGCCAAAAAATATCTATTGTATTGACTACAAAAGTGAGAACCTATATTTTTTGACTCAATACAATGGAAGGTGGGGAGATGAGGTTGAAATGGAACTCAATCAAGCCAACATGGATTAAGATTTGTTGGAAGATGATGTGGAAAATAAGATTGAATTAGATGATCTAGACGAAGTTGAATGGATCATGGTTGATCAGAAGCAAGAAAAAGAAGACAAGAAGGATATCGTAGATCAGAAGTTGATAGATATAGAAGACCATAAGAAGGAAGAAGATAAGAAGGATATGATAGATCAAGAAGAAAAGAAGGATATGATAGGCCAGAAGAAGATGGATATAGAATATCAAAAGAATAAAGAAGACAATAATAACATGATAAAATAGAAGCAAAAGGTTATGGAAGATCTAAAGCAGGAAGGAGGTAATGAAAATATAGCAAATCAGAAGCAAGTAAAAGATAAAAAGAAACTAGTAGACCAGAAGCTAGTGAAAAAAAAAAAGGACGTAGTGCAAGAGAAAGATATAAAAAGGATGATGAATCAGAGACCTTCTCTTATTCATTCTAGGTAGTCTTCTTTTGACGGTATCTAGTTTTATTATAAAAAAGTAGGACACTGAATTAATGAGCATAGAAGTCTGAAAAGGAGATATATTTTTAATAGAATATGTTATTATTGAAACAAGTTAGAAGATGCTAAGGTTAGCAATAGTGAGGCCCGTATTTCTTCATTGGAAGGGAAAGTGGAGAAAAAGGAAATGATGCTCAAAAAGATTAGTGAACAAAGTTTCAACATTCTGAAAGTTTATGTTGAGCAGTGCAAGAGCTTAATGGATAGGTTTGAGGATAATAGAGGGTAGGAGAATAAGGAGTCCAAAGAGGATGCGGGCTCTGGCATCCGCACTCACGCTAGTATTAAGAAGAAAGACATAGATTTTGAAAACCTTAGGATCTCAGTGGGCAATATGGAGCTTCTCGCTGAGCAAGAAAAAGATCTGATGGAGACTATCTAACTCCTCGTGTGCTATCTTTTTCTCTCGAGCTATCTTTTTTTTTTTTTTGGTTTGTGTGGCTTTGGGCCCTAGTTTCTTCTTTATCTCATCTTTATCTTTCTTCTGATCTTTTGTACAAGGTTTTGGGACCTTTCAAATCCTACTTTTACTTAATCAAAACAAGTTAGGGAATAAAGAAATTCAATGCAAAATTAGGATGAATCTAAATAAAGATATAAAGAACTTCAATGGATATTTCTATATTTTCAATGGATATGGTCACAGAAAGGTTGAATGCAGTATAAATATTAATTCCAAAAATAATGAAATTGCTAAAATGAAAAAGGATGGTCTAGTGTGCTATAAATGTAACATGATAGGACATATTACAAGTTTCTGCAAGGATGATTTTATTTACTATAAATGTAATATAATGGGACACATTGCAAAGTTCTGGAGAAATATGGAGGAACTAGATGATTGTTCGATTATTGTAGATGGTTCAAAAGAAAGGAATGGGATATTTTGTATGTGGAAAATAGAAGATGGTGGTCAGCCATCCATTATGGATGTTGTCTCCTCCCCTGTTAAATGACTCAGACTACAGGGTCTAAGGGGGAGTTTTCATATGGATCTATTTTCCCCCTCAAGGCTAGATACTGAGTATCCCCTGAGCATGGCATTAAGGCATGAAAAATTTTCTAGAGGTAAGATTTGTGTCCTGTGGTCTAGAAAGATGATTGTTTGGTTTTCTCTACACTGTAATATATGTTTGGTTGTATGAAAGCTCATTTATTTTGAGTTATATTCAAATGTGGGTTGGAGAAATGGTATGTATGTTGGTTCTCCAATTAAGATTCATTTTAATAACTTGGATAATAGTTCTATAATTTATAAGAATTCTCTTGATAAGATAAGTTTGTGGGACAGTCATTCCTCTAGGGCTTCTAACTGGCTTTAGGACAATAAGTGTTGTTTTCATACAAAGGAGACAAAGTCTAGAGATAATAAATAAGTTGAACATAAAGATGTTAATATTTTAACTGGTATTGTTAGGCAAGTTACTTCTTTTATTCCTTAATATGATTTTTATATGTTAGATGAAAATAACCCTACTATTAGACCTAAGATCATATTACTGAGACGGGGGTGAATCGTTAATCTACCAAATAAACCAAATTTACAATCACTTAAACTTTAATCACCATTCACAAGATTAACCTTAATAACAGAAAATGAAAATCTTAAACATCCAAGATCATCCACAAATTTGACACACATATATATCTCATGGAAACCCAAATAGGGAAAAACCCACAGTGGGGATTAGTACCCACTAAAATGATGTACTCTTCTATGTATGCCTTGTGAGGAGCTTAACCCTATTAGGAGTTTACAACAGCACTGTTAGGTGCTACCTGGTTAAGGTATTTACCTTAGGCCTGTTAGAAAATTTACCCTGTTAAGAGTAGCCTTGTTAGAGGACTTAAAACACAAGCTAATGTGTCACCTTGTTAGAGGATTTACAATAAAGATCTGTTAGGATCTACCCTGTTAGGGGATTTCATCTATTGTAACTGTTAGGGAACAATAGAAACAATGGTCTACAAAATAGCACTACCTCTACTTGATTAGATCAACTGAAGAACACAATCTCTTCTGAGCATACTTAACTCTTCCCTGGATTGATCACAACATGCACCTTACACCACACTTTCACAACACACGATCAACACATTTTTCATTCAACTTTAACTATTATATACTGAACTATTAATTCCATCTCCTTAATCAAACCCTAAAATGAAGTTACAAAGTATCTCTCTCAAATCCAACGCGCCAAAAAAAAAATTTAATGTGCAAAACATATTTCCAAGACCACTTCAGCCTACACAATGATTTACATATGAAATTGAGCCAAAGAGTCAAACACATTTTGACCATACACAAACTTCCTCTAGAATCTTCTCCACAATATAACATCAAACAATGTGATGCTAGATCATCAACTCCAATCATGAATACATGCCGCCAGATCATGACTTATTCATCATTAATCACCGTCACAACAATACCGATCACTGATACAAGATCTACCATCAGTAGCTCAAGAACATAAACACTTAACCTATTGAACAATACTGTCTCTTCTCACCAATCACTTATCCTTCCCTCTAGTTAGTTAAAGCAGTTGTGATTGCAGCTGTAGCATATGAAAATTATTAGCCACCATATCATGTGAGCTCGCCACAAGATACATCAGACATTTGACAAGACATTCAAATCATCTATTGTCTGTCATTAATTTTTCTAGCATTTGTCTAGTTATACATCATTCGATTACAAATCTCACATAAACTTACTTCAATAGTAGAGGTCGGGAATTTGACATCCAAAGATATGCCTAAGACTCCCCTAAAGATACCAACCACTGAAAGTCACTGAAACTCGTCATTCATCACAAATATTCTTGACAACATATTAAGAACACAAAGTCAATAGTTGACATCAATGATACTATAATATTTGATCATCATGTAATCAAACCACTATTTCATCACCAAAACACACTTACCATCACTGCATCAGATATGCCAACAATCGGCCTCTTAGGAATTGATGGAAACACTCTCTTCATCAATAGATTACATCAACATCTTCAACATGAAACATTAAGGAGAAAAATGTTTACACTTATGTCTTTAACATGTTCTACAATTACTCCCCCTTACAATAAGCTTCACTCTTTGTCAAACACACATACATCTTCATAGCTTCTCCCTACATCATCTCCATACATCTTCTCCCTACATCATCTTCATACATCTTCTCCCCCTTTGACAACAATGCCAAAGGTGTCAAATTCTCCTAATATCTTCTCTACAGTACATGAATAACCAAAGCACATCACTTCATAGACTTCTCCCCCTAAGGAGTACTGGCCTCACAACATCAATCCACACATTAAAATGTTCAATGAATATACTGCCCCACTAGGACTAATGCAATTATATATTCTTTTAATTAAGAGAAGATAGGGGGAATAACCCCTAACCTACCTCTTAGATACTCAAAAGTATCCTTAGGTAATGGTTTAGTGAAAATATCAACAACCTACTCCTTAGTTGGCACATACTCCAACCTTACTTCCTTTTCCTGTACTTGTTCTCTAAGAAAATGATATTTTATGGCTATATGCTTAGTCTTAGAGTGCATCACTGGGTTCTTTGAAATTTTAATAGCACTTGTATTGTCACAATATATAACCACCGGTACAGTTACCTTCTCCTGTATTCCTTCTAGATTTTTCTTAATACATACTATCTGAGTACAATTAATTGAAGCAGCAACATACTCAGCTTTAGTTGTTGATTGAGATATACAATTCTTCTTGTTGCTTGTCCAAGATAAAAGCCTCTCACCAAGAAAGAATGCACCTCCACTTGTGCTCTTTCGATCGTCAACATTACCTGCCCAATCAGCATCAGTAAATGCATTCAAAGAAAAATCACCTTTATTTCCATACTAGAGACCATAATCTTGAGTCCCCTTAAGATATCTAAAGATTCTGTTTATTGCAACCATATGAGATTCCTTAGGATTAGAAAAAATCTAGCTACTAATCCATCTCCCTAGTGGTATATCCAGTCTATTATGTACAACATATTGTAGCTTAACGATCATGGACTTGTAAAGTGTCTCATCCACTTATTTATAATCATCTTCCTTTGATAGTTTACAACCGGTTACCATAGGGGTGCCAACTAGTTTTGAGTCCTCTAGTCCAAAATTCTTTAGTATTTATCTTACATATTTGGACTGACTTATGTAGATATCATCTTTTATCTGTTGAACTTTCAATTCATGTGATACACATTTTTTTTGTCACTTGTTCTAACAAAACCAATTTGAATTAGATATGAGTGAAACCTCTCATACCATTCTCTCAGTGCTTTTTTTAATCCATAAAAATCTTCCTGTAATCTACACACCATGTTCTTACCTTTAGAATTAGTAAATCCTTCAGGTTGTTCAATGTATACCTCTTCTTCTAAAATGCCATTAAGAAAAGATGACTTAACATCCATTTAATATACCTTGAATCCTTTGTAAGCAACATAAGCAAGCACTATTCTCACACCTTCAAGTCTGGCCACACGCAAAAATGTTTCACCATAGTCCAGGCCTTCCTCTTGTGCATGTCCTTTGCACACCAATCTTTCCTTTTTCCTTACCACTTCACCAGTCTCATCCATCTTGTTTCTTAAAATCCACTTTGTAAAAATCACATTCTTGTTCACCGGTCTGGGCACTAATGTCTATTTTTTGTTTCTCTCAAATCATTTCCAATTCTTCTTCCATGTCTTTCACCCAATCTTCATCTTTGAATGCTTCTTTCACTTTTTTAGGCTCAAATTCAAATTAAAAAAATGTACCTTCTCTTGTATTTCTTCTATTAACACACCTGCATTTCTATCACCAATAATTTGATCAAGTGAGTGATTCAAATTTACATACTTAGGCAATACCGATTCAGTTCTAGGATTTCCTTCAACTATCTATATATCTTCATGTTCATCGATATGTTTTTCCATTAGTTCTTATGTATTTTCTTGATCCACCAATTATACATAAATAAACCCATGATAATCTCCAGGTTCCTTCTTGTTAGATTCATTATTTTTCTTAGAAAATTCATCTATTCTGACACTAGCACTTTCCACTATCTTGTTTGTTCTTATGTTTAGGCACTTGTAGGATTTTCTCTTAGAAGAATATCCCCTCATCACTTCTTGGATCAAACTTTCCAAAACTTTCATCTCTTTTAATGTAACATCTACTCCCAAAGATTTTGAAATAATTAACACATGGTGTTCTACAATACCACAGCTCATAGGGAGTTTTTTTTGTACCTTTCTTTAGTTGAACTCTGTTCAAAGTGTAAACTGTAGTGCTCACTGCTTCTCTCCAATATGTCTGAGCAACACCTTTTTGAATCATTAATTCCTAGCACAATCAATTATTGATCTATTTCTTGTTTCATCAATACAATTATGTTGAGGTGTTATAGGTGCAGACATTTGTCTTTGAATTCCTTGTTCTTCACAATAAGAAGTAAACTCACCTCCTCTATCAAATATAAGAAATTTCAAATTCTTATTGATCTCCTTCTCCACTTTGGATTTATAGATCATAACATGTGAAAAGCTTCAAATTTGTACTTTAAAAAAATAACCCACATCATTCTAGAAAAATCATCAACAAATAACATGAGGTATTATCACTATAGTAACTCCTAGTTCTCATTGGAACACACAGATCAGTATGAACCGGATCTAAGATATTTTTTCAATTCATGTGATACACATTGTTTTTGTCACTTGTTCTAACAAAACCAATTTGAATCATGTATGAGTGCAACCTCTCATACCATTCTCTCAGTGTTTTTTTTAATCCATGAAAATCTTCATGTAATCTACACACCATGTTCTTACCTTTAGAATGAGTAAATCCTTCAAGTTGTTCAATGTATACATCTTCTTCTAAAATACCATTAAGAAAAGATGACTTAACATCCATTTAATATACCTTGAATATTTTGTAAGCAACATAAGAAAGCACTATTCTCACACCTTCAAGTCTGGCCACAGGTGCAAATGTTTCACCATAGTCCAGGTCTTCCTCTTGTGCATGTCCTTTGCACACCAATCTTTCCTTTTTCCTTACCACTTCACCAGTCTCATGCATCTTGTTTCTTAAAATCTACTTTGTAACAATCACATTCTTGTTCACCGGTCTGGGCACTAATGTCTAAGTTTTGTTTCTCTCAAATCATTTCCAATTCTTCTTCCATGTCTTTCACCCAATCTTCATCTTTCAATGCTTCTTTCACTTTTTTGGGCTCAAATTCAAATAAAGAACATGTACCTTCTCTTGTATTTCTTCTAGTTAACACACCTGCATTTCTGTCACCAATAATTTGATCAAGTGAGTGATTCAACTTTACATACTTAGGAAATACCGATTCAGATCTAGGATTTCCTTCAACTATTTATATATCTTCATGTTCATTGATATGTCTTTCCATCGGTTCTTATGTATTTTCCTAATCCACCAATTGTACATAAACAAACCCATGATAATCTTTGAGTTCCTTCTTGCTAGATTCATTATTTTTCTCAGAAAATTCATCTATTCTGAACTAGCACTTTCCACTATCTTGTTTGTTCTTATGTTTAGGCACTTGTAGGAATTTCTCTTATAAGAATATCCCCTCATCACTTCTTGGATCGAACTTTCCAAAACTTTCATCTCTTTTAATGTAACATCTACTCCCATAGATTTTGAAATAATTAACACATGGTGTTCTACCATACCATGGCTCATAGGGATTTTATTTTTTACCTTTCTTTAGTTGAACTATGTTCAAAGTGTAAACTGTAGTGCTCACCGCTTCTCTCCAATATGTCTGAGCAACACCTTTTTGAATCATTAATTCCTAGCACAATCAATTATTGATCTATTTCTTGTTTCATCAATACAATTATGTTGAGGTGTTATAGGAGCAGACATTTGTCTTTGAATTCCTTGTTCTTCACAATAAGAAGTAAAATCACCTCCTCTATCAAATATAAGACATTTCAAATTCTTACTGATCTCCTTATCCACTTTGGCTTTATAGATCATAACATGTGAAAAGATTCAAATTTTTTCTTTAAAAAAATAACCCACATCATTCTAGAAAAATCATCAACAAATAACATGAGGTATTATCACTATAGTAACTCCTAGTTCTCATTCGAACACATAGATCGGTATGAACCAGATCTAAGATATTTTTCAATTCATGTGATACACATTGTTTTTGTCACTTGTTCTAACAAAACCAATTTGAATCAGATATGAGTGCAACCTCTCATACCATTCTCTCAGTGCTTTTTTTAATCCATAAAATTCTTCCTGTAATCTACACACCATGTTCTTACCTTTAGAATTAGTAAATCCTTTAGGTTTTTCAATGTATACCTCTTCTTCTAAAATACCATTAAGAAAAGATGACTTAACATCCATTTAATATACCTTGAATCCTTTGTAAGCAACATAAGCAAGCACTATTCTCACACCTTCAAGTCTATCCACAGGTGCAAATGTTTCACCATAGTCCAGGCCTTCCTCTTGTGCATGTCCTTTCTACACCAATCTTGCATTTTTCCTTACCACTTCACCAGTCTCATCCATCTTGTTTCTTAAAATCTGCTTTATAACAATCACATTCTTGTTCACCGGTCTGGGCACTAATGTCTAGGTTTTGTTTCTCTCAAATCATTTCCAATTCTTCTTCCGTGTCTTTCACCCAATCTTCATCTTTCAATGCTTCTTTCACTTTTTGGGGCTCAAATTCAAATAAAAACATGTACCTTCTCTTGTATTTCTTCTAGTTAACACACCTACATTTCTATCACCAATAATTTGATCAAGTGAGTGATTCAACTTTACATACTTAGGCAATACCAGTTCAGTTCTAGGATTTCCTTCAACTATCTATATATCTTCATGTTCATCGATATGTCTTTCCATCGGTTCTTATGTATTTTCCCGATCCACCAATTGTACATAAATAAACCCATGATAATCTTCGGGTTCCTTCTTGCTAGATTCGTTATTTTTCTCAGAAAATTCATCTACTCTGACACTAGCACTTTTCACTATCTTGTTTTTTCTTATGTTTAGGCACTTGTAGGATTTTCTCTTAGAAGAATATCCCCTCATCACTTCTTGGATCAAACTTTCCAAAACTTTCATCTCTTTTAATGTAACATCTACTCCCAGAGATTTTGAAATAATTAACACATGGTGTTCTACCATACCACAGCTCATAGGGATTTTTGTTTGTACCTTTCTTTAGTTGAACTCTGTTCAAAGTGTAAACTATAGTGCTCACCGCTTCTATCCAATATGTCTGAGTAACACCTTTTTGAATCATTAATTCCTAGCACAATTAATTATTGATCTATTTCTTGTTTCAGCAATACAATTATGTTGAGGTGTTATAGGTGCAAACATTTGTCTTTGAATTCCTTGTTCTTCACAATAAGAAGTAAACTCACCTCCTCTATCAAATATAAGACATTTCAAATTCTTACCGATCTCCTTCTCCACTTTGGCTTTATAGATCATAACATGTGAAAAGCTTCAAATTTGTCCTTTAAAAAAATAACCCACATCATTCTAGAAAAATCATCAACAAATAACATGAGGTATTATCACTAAAGTAACTCCTAGTTCTCATTGGAACACATAGATTGGTATGAACTAGATCTAAGATATTTTTAGAAGATTAATTTTTACTGATGAAACTAGACTTAGTTAATTTCCCAAGTTGACATTCTTTTCACATTACATTGTCTAGTTTCACTAGGTTGGGCAAACCTCTTACTAACTTTGATCAATTATCAAAATTTAGATGACATGGACTCTTATTCCACAATCAAAAATCTTCAACCTTAGCAATCATACAACTCTTAGAAGTAGAATTCAAATGGAACAAGTTACCTCTAGTTTGTTCACTGGTAGCAATCAGTTCTCCTAATTTCCCAATAATTCTGCATATACCTCCATTGAACTCCAATCTGAAACCTTTGTTATTTAACTAAGAAATACTTAAAAAATTATACCTTAAACCATCAACCCAATAAACATAATCACAAATAGTTTTATCATTAAAATAAATGGATCCTTTACCTTTCACTAAATAGGGAGAATCATTTCCAAACCTTACCGAGCCTCCATCACATTCCTCCAACTTGATGAACTTTCTTTTATCATAGGTCATGTGATTAGTGCACCCACTGTCAATAATCTAGTTACCACTATGCTTCATGTTAGAAACAAAATCTGTCTTACCTTCTTCTGAGGGATCTTCCTTGACTGCAAAAAACACAATTTCTTCTTCATCTCTCTCATTAGATTCCTCATTGGATACACCTTCCTCAGCTAGGTAGTAGGATTTCTTGTTCTTAACCTTGAATCTTATTAGCTTTTCCTTCTCATCATTGTCAGGGAATCTAGAGGCAATATGTCCAATTTTTTTACATGCAGATTACTTCAAAGAAAACTTACCCTTGTATTTACCTTTCCCTCTAGGCATCCTTCTAGCAATCAAGGCTTCCAGATCCTCCTGATCTCTTTCTTCAGATAAAATAGATTCATAGTCGTTAGAGTGACATACTGAACAAATGTTAGACATCTCCTTTCCTTTCCTAGATGGTGCAAGAGACCATGATAACTTGAAAATATCTTCAAATTTAGGCATGTATTGTCATAATTACTTAACTCAAATGCAGTTAATTTCCCTAATAATGCATCTAGAGTAACAGTAAAAGTTCCTAAAGATATGATCTCTTGAATAGTTGAAACCCTAATAGCATACTGAGGTAATAAATTTCTCAACATTTTTCTTACCACATACTCCTTGGGAAGATTATCACTAGCACCTCAGATAGCAGCAACAACTTCTTTGATTCTCTGATTGTACAGCTCAATGTTCTCATTGTCTAGCATTTTCATCTCATCATACTTTCCTCTTAAGTTGTCAACATTTTCCTTTTGCACATGTGGATCTCCACCATAGACAGTTTTCAACTTCTCCCACATTTCATAAGCAGTATCTAATTCTTTAATATCAACATACTCTGCATCTAAAAGAGTACTTGCAATAGCTTACATAGTAGCAATATATTCATGTTTAACCTTCAACTGATTTGGAGTTAGGGTTCTTGGGGGGACAATATACCTATTCTCCACATGATCCCAATAATAATCACCCAAGCCCTTAAGATAGAGCTTTATCCAACCGCACCATATTGAGTAGTTCTCTCTTTTGAATTTAGGACCCTCCTTTTGCATCATCTTGGATCTTTACCTCAAGTTGTTAATCTTCACCACAATAGAGGAAAAAATCTTTGATAACAATTGTTAGACCTAAGATCAGATTACTAAGGGGGGGGGTGAATCAGTAATCTACCAAATAAACCAATTTTACAATCACTTAAACTTTAATCACCATTCACAAGATTAACCTTATAGTAGCAAATGAAAATCATAAACATCCAAGATCATCCACAAATTTGACACACATATTTATCTCATGGAAACCCAAATAGGGAAAAAACCATGGTGGGGACTATTACCCACTAAAATGATGTACTCATGTGAAGTACACTCTATAAGGAGCTTAACCCTGTTAGGAGTTTACATCAGCGCTATTAGGTGCTACCCAATTAAGGGATTTACCTTACGCCTATTAGAACCTTTACCCTATTAAGAGTAGCCTTGTCAAAGGACTTAAAACACAAGCTAGTGTATCACCTTGTTAGAGGATTTACCATAAGGATCTATTAGGATCTACCTTGTTAGGGGATTTCATCTGTTATAACTGTTAGGGAACAACAGAAACAATGATTTGCAAAATAGAACTACCTTCGCTTGATCAAATCCACTAAAGAACACAATCTCTTTTGAGCATACTTAACTCTTCCCTGGATTGATCATAACATGCACCTTACACCACACTTGCACAACATACGATCAACACATTTTTCATTCAACTTCAACCATTATATAGTTAACTATTAAGTCCACCGCCTTAATCAAATACTAAAATGAAGTTACAAAACATCTCACTCAAATCCAATGCGCCAAACAAAAACATTTAATGTATAAAATATATTTCCAAGACTGCATCAACCTACACAATGATTTACATATGAAATTGAGTCAAAGAGTCAAACACATTTTGACCATACACAAACTTCCTCTATAGTCTTCTCCACAAGATAACATCGGACAATGTGATGCCAAATCATCACCCCCAAGCATGAATACACACCACAAGATCGTGACTCGTTCATTTTTAATCATTGTCGCAATGATACCAATCACTAATACAAGATCTACCATTGGTAGCTCAAGAACACAAACACTTAACCTATAGAATAATAATGTATCTGCTCGTTGATCACTTATCCTTCCCTTCAGTCAGTCAAAGTAGTTGAGATTACCATTATAGAATCTAAACACTATTGGCCACCATATCCTATGACCATGCCACAAGATACATCAGAGATTTGAAAAGACATTCAAATAATCTATCACATGTCATTAATTATTCTAGCAGTCATACTTTTATACATCATTTGATTACAACTCTCACATAAACTTACTTCAGTAGTAGAGGTCATGAATTTGACATCCAGAGACATACCTAAGACTCCTCTAAAGATAAAAACCACTAAAAGTCACTGAAACTCATTATTCATTACAAATATGCTTGATAACATACTAAGAACACAAAGTCAATAGTTGACATTAATGACAACATAATATATGATCACCCTGTAATCAAATCACTATGTCATCACCAAAATACACTTACTATCATTGCATCAGATATGCCAACATCTACTATGTTTAAGGTTTCTAGTGATATGTTCTATCATATGATCATATTTATTTTTGAGGTTCTCTAGGAAGTGCCTAGGGTTGTTACCCCTATTTAATCTCACCTGGTGCATCTGTCCATAGGGAGATTTCTTAATTAATTTTTTTTGGACTAATTTCGATGATTGATTATCAGAGTTGTACAACAAAAAATATTCTTGGTCTTTGTCCTTGATGGAAAAGGGGGAGAAATATTTATGTCAAAACATATTTTTGGTGGTTGTTTGACAAAGGGAGAGATTGTTGGAAATATATGTTTGGTTGTTTGTTGGCATTGATGTAAAACATTATGTTTCGTAGGTGTTTTTGGTTTCTCAAACACTGTGGTCTGGAAGTTGACTATTATTGTATATATAAGTTTGTGTGATGAACCTTTAGAACAGTGGAAGACTGGTAAGTATTTAGAACAATGATTTAGAATAATGGAAGATAGCTATGTATCATGCGATCTTATAAAGATAATATTTTACAGTGATTTTCTATTACTCTTATATCTGGAAGTTTGTATGGTTTTGATGTCTATGTTTCAGTTGTTAGTGTAATTCATATTCTTTCAGTTACAGTTAAGAGTGATTCATTTTGCACTTTCTAGAAGGTTTCTACTCTAGAAATATAGCTTGAAGGTGTATTGATACTTATGTTGGTGTATTCAAGTTTTGGTCCTGGTTGTGGCATTCTCTGGTGATCTAGAAACTATCCCTAGTGATCTAGAAACTATGTTATTAATTTTGGTAGTTTTGGTCAGTTGTTATTCTAGTCTTGAGATATGATGTGATAAATTCTGACATGTATTTTTGGCATGTTATCATGTTTCTGACATGACATATGGTTCTCACCATGATGTGTGGAGGTTTGGATTTAGTTGGAAACTATTTCTTTGGCCATTGTGTTTCTACACAATTGAGATAGATATAGTTATTCTGGTGATTACACATCTAGCATTGGGATATGTGTAGCATGTTCATGGTCCCTCTCTCCTAGAGTGGCTCATGTTTCCTAATTTAGGTCCAGTATTTTTGAGTT
The DNA here is from genome assembly GCA_018584345.1 of Thuja plicata. Taxonomy (NCBI): domain Eukaryota; kingdom Viridiplantae; phylum Streptophyta; class Pinopsida; order Cupressales; family Cupressaceae; genus Thuja; species Thuja plicata. The sequence continues at coordinate 2,381,795 of MU226400.1, read as the reverse complement.
AATGATTATCACTTATCTACATTGGTTTTTGTTATGTGTAACCTATGTATCTAATGTTTATCTCTTATCTATTTGGGTCCACTCTATGATTTGGTCTAAATGCTTCTAAAGTAGGACATTATTGCATTTTTCTATTGTCTTGGTTGACTTGAAACTTAAATTGTATTATATTTTTGGCGTGTCCAACCTTGTTGTATTATCTAATGAACTATATTGTATATAAGAATAGTTTATACTTTGGAAAAATGTAAGGTGTGAATAAAGTGAACAATGTGTCAACCAGTGAATATCTACAGTGAGAAAAAGAAGAGTTCAGTGATAGTTTTGGTGAAGAAAATGCAGTAATAGTGTCCTGCAAAAGTTTAATAGTGTTGTGTAGATCAGTTGCATTATCAAGATAATATTTCTTTATATTTTAAAAGATTTGTATGTTCCTAAGAAAGTGATTCTTAGTTGCACAAGTTTGTTGTTGTATCTTGCTACTTAGGCAGTGTGCATATGTTTTTAAGTCTGGAGTAGTGAGATCCTATTTGTTTTCATTAATGTATTGGCAGTGAGCCTCGAATTGCAATTACGGAGCAATGAGATCCTTTCATATTTTGTAAACAGAGATATACATCAGTGAATTATTCTTTGTGGGCAAGTGCTCACCGTGGTTTTCCCAGTATGGGTTTTTCATGTATAAAATCTAAGTATTTATGTATTAATGATTTTGTTCATTACTTTTTTACTATTTTATATGAAGATTATTCAAGTTAGGAAATTTTGATTTATGTTGATTCACCCCCCCCCCCCCCCCCACTCTTAGCATCCAAAGTGTGTTCAACAAGAATTCCCAAGGCTCCCAATGCTAACAATATGTAATGAAGTGTCATTTGATATCAGGAAATTAATTACCCATAGGAACTTGGGTTTTCTCAAGTGGCTTATGGGATTTACCGTGGATGGCTTTCTTGTTGATGTTTTAGGTGATGTTGTGGATGAAGGGATGGACTAGGTGATTCAATACAGATATGATATAGGGTTGTTTGGGTTGGTAAATGGTGACTCCTATGAGGCTGAGCCTTAGAAAAATCTAATGGATCAAAAATTATCCATTGCAATTTGGCGTCCCCAACATGGATCGAGCTTGAACAGTGTTTCTCCCTCATCTTCCCATGGTTCTGGTGACAAAGGAAAAGAATTTATTGATTCCTAAGGTGCTCTTGTTCTATTATGTATTTATTTTCTAATTCTATGTCTATATTCTATGGTAAATATATATGATCATGTTTACTTCTAGGTTTATTGTATGGAACCTTTCTATGGGAGGTAATTTTGTATGTTGACATTTTGTGAAAATTTTAGTAGCAAAATTTTTCACGGCTTTGCTGATAGATAGGGAGGATAGAATATTGATAATAGGGCAGTTTTGATAGTCTAGCCCTCTTTTAATTGTTAGACAAAATACTTGGAGCCATTCTCAGCCTCTTTGCAATTATATGTAACCCCTTCTTATATATAAATATAAACTTTATGGTTTCAACCTTTTATCAATCAAAAAAAACATATATACATGCATACATATATATGTATATATAATAATTAGAAAAAAAAATTAAACAAAAAATATGGAGGAAGTTAGATGAGAAAAAAAGAGAATCATGAAGTCTGATGGGAAAATATTTTAGAAGACCACTCATAATTTTATCCAGACTAAGGAAGGATTAAATATATTACTTTGTAAGACCATTTCCATTAATTCTCCTTGTTATAAATATACATAAGACCAATGGAAATGGTATTCATTTCTTCATTGTCCTTTAATTAGTTATCAAACTATCGACTAAATAAGTAAGAAAAGACTTTGAATGCATACTACTTATTTATGGGATTTGAGAAAAATCCATTAAAAACTATACTTTCCTTGTAACTATTGATAGTATGTGTGTAAATGCACAATAAATCTCGCTTACATTATATCCTCATTCTAAATTGAGAAAAAAATCACTACCATTTAAACTTGCTAATGTCATTGTGATGGTTGGAAATTGAAAAGGGGATTTTTACTTGGTACGAGTTATGTACTTATTTCATTGTGACATCTTATAATGTTGGGTCCAATTAGTAGGGGAAATGTTTCAATAAAATGCAAAACTTAAATGGATGGGAGAATATTCAAATTTAAGTTTAAGTATAACGAAGGAGGATGTCAAAGAATAAATAATGCATTTGGCATTCTAATACCTCAATAAAAATAATCAAATCCCCTCATGCATCACATAGGAGTAGAGATACTTAATTGGGTATATGAATCTTAGTGATGAGGTTAAGGCAAGTACATAATACAAAGTCTTAGCAGGTGTCGATAGTGATGTTTATTTGTGCTTCCTAGGCTGAAAAAGAGTAAATGATTTCAAAAAATTATTATACCTTTGGATTGTTACAAAAGTATCACAAACAAGTCTTTTCTTATTCTTCATGGTACCAAAGATATTTGTAGGCATTAAAAACTACAAATAATATAAGTATAAAAAATACTTAACACCTATAATTTTAGGTGATCAAGTTTTGATATCAAATTAAAAGAAGCAAGGTATTTTTGGAAATACAATATGGGAAAGCAAGATACTGAGAGGGGGGGGTGAATCAGATCTTAAAACTTTTATCCTTTAAAACAAAACTGATCCACAACCATACATAAATGTAATTGATCTATCAACGAGTAGCATCTATAACAGTAAATAAATAACTCAAGACACTGAATTTGGTAACCCAGAAACCCAATAAGGTAAAATTGGGGTGGGGATGACACCTACAAGATATTCACTACTACAGCAATAATGTGTGCCTGTTAGGGCTACAAAGTTTGATTACAATATGCAATCTACCTGGTTAAAGGTGTACCCGATTAAGAGCTATAGATCGTTACAATCTACCTTGTAAAAGGATTTAAACTTACAAAAAAGTAAGAACTTGGCTAAGAGATTTAGAAAGGTCTGTTAGAACCACTCTGTTAATAGATTTCACCTGATACACTTGTTAGAATGTCTCAAGATCTAAACCTTCGATATGCACCTTGATGCTGATAACGGATCTCCTCTTTTCAGTACCTTCTCTGATCTAATAATCTGATATGTCTTTACTTTGTTGTTCATTGCTCTTTCACTTTTGTAGATCTATGCTTCTTCTATCAAAATAACCCTTTAGCACATCTCTCATGTACACATACACTTTCACTCTGTCCTCTCACAAAATTAGGGTAAGAAGAAATCTTCATATACTTTACGGATCTGGCATCTAGATCTAGATCAACGATCAAGATCAAATGCTTATGTCGCTTGGGCATTCCAATTTTCTGATTGGCTCCATGCCATGCATTGGGATCAAATAATTAATGCATAATTAACTTTGTTGAAATCATTAAATGCATGAACAAGTCAGACCAAAATAGTTTACCTTCAATTTTGTTCCATTCCTAACATGTATGTCAAAACTTTCTTGCTCGGCACATTAAGACTTTGGCTCTCGGCATGAACATGATCAACTTTTTCTTGATTTCTGAGTCACTCAGCAACCATTAACTATTCTGCAATGACTATGTCGGATAGCTCGGCCTATACTGGATAGCTCAGTGGTAGTGATGACCAGCTAACCTACCTATATAAATGACTAAGTGTGGGACACTAATGATCAACAAAACTTAGAGATCAACAATCTCCCCCTTTGATATTAGTAGCAAAAACACACTTATCATTTCTTTACATCCATAAAAAATTTCCTAAGTACACAACGTACTCCCCCTAAGTTTATACTTCATACTTACATAATATACATGCCTTACAAAATATTATGCCTAATTCTGCACATCTTTATTTGTTTCCTTATCTGATTCACCCTTGTTTTTGTCACTGATAGTTGTAGGGCTTAAGTCATACTTATCCAAAAATGACTTATGAAGTTATAATGTTAGTGCAAATGTTGTATCCCAACTATCCTTTACAAACTTCATGACTTGTAACTTAATTTATAGCTCGGCAGCTAGAATTACCAAACTATCTGTTGTAGAGAGATGAGAATCCCTCTTGACTAATTTGTTTGTAGCTTTAAGTTCCTTCTATATAACCTCCAGATGAGGTATTAAGGTAGTCTAAATAGTTATTAACTTTGCTCTTATTCTTCCATCTTTAGCCATAAGCTCGGCTAATCTCCATTGTGCATGAGTCAACTTGTCAAAATGTAAGGAGCTAGAACTAGCATCCATACTCAATGTACTCCCTGTTGACTTCAAATCTAGTTGCAATTGCTCAATAAGCTGTTGATTATCCTTGGTAAATAATTCTACATCACATAACTTTTTATACAAGGAATAAACATTATTTGCAACTTCCTCAAGAATACTAATAAGAGAAGAAAGTTCAACCTGTTTGATAGAAATCTCTTCTGATATTTTCTCCAAAAATTTGTTCTCAAATTTTATCTCAAACCATTGTAGCAACTTTTCATTTACCTCAATATTTCCATCATTAACTTTCTGCACAATATGGACTAACTGTTCCAAGATTGATGTTTGTTCATTTATATCTGTTATATCAAAAGCAGTAACAAAAATATCCTTAATTTTATGTAATACTTGCTTTTGTTGGTGTTCCCTTTTCATTTCTTCTTGTTTCTTATTCCTGTTTAAAAGGTCTTGCAGATTCTAAATCTTCTCATATGTCAAGTTATTTGTATCCCATTTAGGAATCACAATCACTTCATCAAAAGTGACACTTGGACTTGGTGACTTCCTCTTATGTGACTTCTTCCTTTTGAGTTTTGAAGAGCTAATACTTAGCTCAAGTACTATGATATTTTACCTTTGTCAGTAAAAATTTCAATTCTTTCCTTCATCTGAGTCAAGATTTCTTACTGATCATGTACATTTCCTATTTTAGGTCCAGTAGGAGTAGATGATGCAGAGTGTGGGAGATCTACCAACACTTGTATAGCCTCTTGTTTTTTAGGTTGATTTGCAATTACTTCCATCTTATCTCCACTCTCTAAAACTATTTGTACAACCTCTAAAATAGGTGGATTTGTATTGATTACCTACTTTTCTCCTTCTTTCTCTTTCTTGGTCTCAGTTGCCCGAATAGGTGAGTGGATACTTGTGTCTGCCGGCACATCCTGATCCTCGGCATCCACATTGCTAGTTTCTCTAAGTGTAGTGTCAATAGGATTGTCCATTGTCAAATCTATAATTTGCACATCACCTATTTCCTTTTGGGGTTCAGTTTCATTTTTTTCTTGATCTGTAGCAGTTTCTTTCTCCATTTCCTTTGGCTCTAAGTTGTCTTCATCTTTCTCATCAACCTTCTTAGTAATTAACCCAAAGATTTCCTTCCATATTTTGGTGCTCTGTTGTACTACACCTTAAACATCATTCCTCAAAATTTCATAGGCTCTCTATTTAGGAATAAACTTCCTTTTATATTCTTCAATGAATTTTGTTATATGTTTCTTTGTTAAGTCAAGAATGACCTTAGCCAATGTTCCTTCCCTTATCTATCTTTCAGTCATTAGTGCATATTGCCATTTCTGAGACAAAATATCATATAATTCTATATGAACATGGTCTCCTATCTCTATCAGTGTCATCTTGAATGTCCCCATCATATCTATTAATGCATCCTGAATCTTATGCTTATTTACTATACTCTGTTTTTCATACTTGATAAATTTGAATCCTGCTAATCCACTTGAACCTTTGATGTTCTTACATACCTCATCAATATCAATTTTTTTTGTGTGATGATATGTGTATGTTTCTAGGTACATTTGTATCTACCTCCTCATCATCTTCATATTCCAAGTATAGCTTCCTCCTTGGTCTTTTCTTAGCAGGTTGGCTCGGCACAGCCTTGGTTTCAATTTGTTTTCTCTTCCCTAAGCTGCTCTCCCTAGCATCCTTCTTTGTATATACTTTTGTTTTCTGAGCAAGAGATGATGCCCTGGTCCTTCGCCAGTTAGCAATAGGAGGGGTAGCCTTAGGTTTGGCTTTGCTTTGTTTAGTTGCATCAGCAACCACTAGTTGCTTCCCTTTACCTTTCATAGTGATATCCTCTTCAGGTTCACTCTCTTCTTCTTCACTAGACATATCTTATCCATGTCCTGTTGATAAACCTAGAGGCGCATCCTCTACTTCTTTGTCACTCTCAATACCAACCATCTTCTTCAGATTTTTGACAATTTTCTTCATTTTCCTCTCCATAGTGCCAGCCTTCAAATCCATAGTGATTCTGGACTTAGCTTCTTCATAGTTTCCAAAACATTTCATTGTACTATCAATTTCCTCTATCAATAGTGTTTTTATTGATGTAGATTTCTCATTAATGTTTACTTCATAAGGTAATGGCCTCAGCCATGATACCCTTGGCACTACTACCTACACATAGGTGAAATATGTGTCTACTAGGAAACAAACATCCTCATAATGTTTTTCAACTAGTGAACTGGGAATTATACTCCTTAATCTCATATTTTTCTTGAATTTCACAAAATATGTTCCCATCACATTATCAAAATTATCACCTAATTGCTGAATAAATGCATTGATTTGTTGTGTGATAGGTCTATCTGTTTTCCACACTATGTTTCCAAAAGTAGGAAATGTATTCTGTATGTAGAAAAATATACAAACAAGCATAGATCCAAACTTACATATTGAATTCTTTGCCCTTCTGATTGAAGAAAGGTTCTCAGCAAGTTGCATCTGTTGAAGCTCGGCAAGGTCATAAGTATGATCCTTCTTCACAAATTTCCAAGCCTGGTCGACTGCAATGCATGGAACACTATCCAGTCGGCCTGACTGCTAAAACTTATGAGCTATAACCCTAACAGTAAAATCAAGCTCCAAATCTGTAATCGTAGAGATCATCATCCCTCTTTTGTTCCAAACTGCTCCAGTGAGTTCTTCTATGTTTTATTTACTCTGACATCTCATGGTTTTCTTCCCATTTAGAATTGGATAACCAGTTACATGATGGATGATTTCCTTTGTAATCTTAACTGGTCCATTCTTTAGCCATATGTTCATGTCATGTATACGACTCAGAACAATCTTGATCCATTCCATTCTAAACTCTCTCAGAAAGTCTAGGGCACAAGTTAACCCTCTCTTGGCTAAATGTTTATGTTCATCTTTTAGGGCTCTGTCTATGCACAATTTGTTGTAAGATTTCCTTAACTCATGATCTCCAACTTCACTTATTTTGCACATATAGCATGACCTAATATTACGGATCATAAGTACCTTCGGTGGAATTGACGATAGGGCTCTAGTGAGATCAACCTTGATGCTGCTCTTAGGAACTACTCATAAATTAGGTGGCGCACATGTGTCACTACTTATAAATTAAACGTTTAGCAACTCCTTCTCTATTATCTTAGTTGGTGCAGAATAAATTGTGGCCATTTTCTCCAAAAAATAGGGTTTCAAAGATCACAAAAAGAGTACCTCAACAAGTGACAAAATCTGCACTTTCTACTAAAGAGGTTGTCGATGGCACGCTGTAGAGATCTTTGAAAATCTTTTCAGAATTCAAGTTCACAAATGCATAATCACTCTTATGAAATTCTTAATTGCATGGTGAGAAGAAATGAAATAGCTCTTCTCTTTATATAGGCTCCAACAGATGAAAGTTAGGTCAGCATTAAATGTTCTTTCCATTGAGTGAGTGCCAAACAGATTTCCTTAGCCAACTCATGAAATTCACTTACCACTCGGTCATCAAACAAAATTTACTCCGCATACATTATAAATATATTGTTGCTTGGCACCTATAGTGCATTTTGACTTTGCTCGCTGCATAACTCAAAATATGTCCTGATGCATCTTATTATATGTAGATATGGACTTTTGCACTTTTATATGTTAGGAACTTATAAAAGATATAAAATATAAACACAGTTCCTTACATACCTTTCTTTGCTTAATTAGTGATGGTGGGATCACCTAATCCATTGGATTGGGTGACCTCGGCTTCAGTAGCTTCACTACTGCTAGGTTTTGCTTTCCTTATCCATGTCTGGTTCATCTATGCTCTAATCTACTCAACAGTGGGAGCAGGTGCCCTTGTCTTCCAATCCTTCCTAGTATGACCAATTTTCAGATAGTTATAGCAAACTAGGCTTCCATTCATCCAACTCTTAGATTTACCTCTGCAATGTGTCTTTATGTAATTTTCTGGAACATGTCCATACTCACCACAGTAATGAAAGCTATGCCATGTGTTATAATCCCAATTGTAAGTGTTACCCTTCCTTGGTGCTTTTTCTTGTGTCTTTGATGTCCATTGTTGTTTGGCATTAGATCTGCAATCTTGTGCTCTATGTCCAAATTTTTGACAGTTGTAACAATTCCCATTGAATCTAGGTGTGGGAGGTGAATTGTTTGCCTTTTCCCAACATTCTTGTTCTTGACGTCCAAAATTCTTACAATTAAAGAAATAACCATTGAACTTAGGTTTAGGATTGGACTTACCATTCTTTCTTTGGTAGATGTTTGTTGTGTGTCCTTATTTTCCATAGTGATGGCATACATGTTTGTTGTTCTTTGTCTTTGCATTCCTCTTTTCACCAATCTTAGATGATTCTCCTTTCTCAGTAGATGTTTTTTATTTGATGTGACCTAATCTAGAAGAATCTTTAGATCTCCTTGATGCTTCCATCAAGTTTTCAAAATGAGTCAAGGCTTCATTGGGTCTGTTCAATCTTTCATTCAGTTCTTTCTCAGATCTCAATTCATCTTTCAATTTACTATTCTCAGATCTCATATTCACAATTTCCATGTCTTTCCTACTGATCTCCTTATCTCCAAGTAGCAGATGATTCACCATGTCAACCTAATTGTTTTTCATCATTTGTACTTCATATGTCCTTTCATCAAGTCTGACAGTCATCATTCTTTTGTCTTCTTTAGCCATAGCTTTTTCATCTTCAGCTTTCTTATTTTGTTCCACTACTTCACATAGTCTTACTATTTGCATTTCTTGTTCTCTTTTTAGGTTTATGACTTCTTCACACAATGTATTTTTCCTTTCCAGTAGATCTACAATTGTTTCATTTCTCTCAATAGAGTTTCCATTCTGAAATAGATTTACAGTGTCTTCTTCCTGTTAATGGGTGTCATTCATTTGTTTGGCCAAATCTTTTCTTGCTTGCAAGGACTTCTTTAGTTCTTGTCTTGCAGTTTCAAGCTGATGTAATGCTAGCTGAATTTCAATCTTTTGATTCTCAATTACTTTACCCAATTTGTAAATTGCCATCTCTAGATCTGTACTCTCAAGCTGATTAAAAATTTTGTAGGATAACTGTGCTCTGATACCAATTGTTGGAAATACAATATGGGAAAGCAAGATACTAAGAGGGGGGGTGAATCAGATCTTAAAAATTTTATCCTTTAAAACAAAACTGATCCACAACCATACATAAATGTAATTGATCTATCAACTAGTAGCATCTATAACAGTAAATAAATAACTCAAGATATAGAATTTGGTAACCTAGAAATCAAATAAGGTAAAACTAGGGTGGGGATGACACCCAAAAAATCTTCACTACTGCAGCAATAAAGTGTGCTTGTTAGGGCTACAAAGTTTGATTACAATATGCAATCTACCTAGTTAAAGGTCTATCCAGTTAAGAGCTATAGATCATTACAATCTACCTTGTAAAAGGATTTAAACTTACAACAAAGTAAGCACTCGGCTAAGATATTTAGAAAGGTCTGTTAGAACCACTCTGTTAAGAGATTTCACTTGATACACCTGTTAGAATTTCTCAAGATCTGATCCTTCGATATGCACCCTGATGGTGATAACAGATCTCCTCTTTTCAATACCTTCTCTGATCTAATAATCTGATATGTCTTTACTCTATTGTTCACTGCTCTTTCACTTTGCTAGATCTATTCTTCTTCTATCAAAATAACCCTTTAGTACATCTCTCATGTACGCATACATTTTCACTCTGTCCTCTCACAAAATTAGGGTAAGAAGCAATCTTCATATACTTTACAGATCTGGCATCTAGATCTAGATCAACGATCAAGATCAAATGCTTATGCCACTTGGGCATTCCAATTTTTTGATTGGCTCCATGCCACGCATTGGGATCAAATAATCAATGCGTAATTAACTCCATCAAAATCATTAAATGCATGAATAAGTTGGCCCAAAATAGTTTACCTTCAAGTTTGTGCCATTCCTAACATGATGTCAAAACTGTCTTGCTCGACACATTAATACTTTGGCGCTCAGCATGAGCATGATCAACTTTTGCTTGATTTCTGAGTCACTCAACAACCATTAACTATTTGGAAATGACTATGCCGGATAGCTCAGCCTACACTAGATAGCTTGGTCATAGTGATGACCAGCTAACCTGCCTAGATAAATGACTAAGTGTGGGACACTAATGATCAACAAAACTTAGAGATCAACAAGTACATGGAGATCTTCTTATATTAAATGTGTGGGTAGATTGTTGTGAATTTTAACAATTATAAAAATAAGAAAAACATATAAACATAAAATATCATAGCACGAATACATATGAGGAGAAATATTTTGAAAAAAAAATATCAATACTCCAAAGTATCCCAATTTATTATGAAATAAAAAAACACAATTACAATACACCTGCAAAGTATCCCTACAGTAGAATATCACCAAACAAATACCTGGAGGAATTATGATAGCTTAATAGTATCTATAAAATTATACACTCAACCTCCATCTCAAGCACCTAATATATAGGATCTACACAATACATGAAGTTGTCAAATCATAATAGAAAAATATGAGCTGAAATCACCCAGAAAAGGGCACCCAAGTCAAAAATCTCAATATGATTATGTAAATTATGAAAAGGGGATCACATGAAATGGATATTTTTCCAATTTATATGGCACATTGGAATACAAAACCACCTCAAGACAAATATAATTAACACCACTTGGTAAGAAAGATGCCAATGCAATATCTATGCTTGAAGGGTTTGTATTCCTTTGTTGCTTAGAATTGAGAAAGGGGGATGATATTGATATGTAAGAGACTAAACAAGAACGGATCTTATCTAATCCAAATAAAAATATGATGTAAAAGAGAATAAGGATGAATTTGAATACACCTATAAATGAAATAGGAGAAGTGAGTTTTCATATCCAAATTCCCAACTATCAGAATCTTGGATTGAATTGTAACTGCAGATCTAAGACCTAGAGGTTGTAAACTGACTCTCTATCAAATTTGAGCTGAAAATATAGGGTATAGGTTGAAACTTGACTTGTACCTAGAGATATTTCACCAATAGTGAACTGTACTAGGTATTTTTGACTAAACTTTTCTGGGTTTGTTTGACTGTGTCTGATCTTCCTAATTTTGATTTGGTGGCTCTATAACTTGTTCTTGCACACATAAAAATGGGGAATAAGGTTTGATAAAGGGTTTTTCCCTACTCAAACCCCTATTTAGGAATAAACCTTAAAAGTGAAAGGAAAAAGATGAAATAGAAGCTAGATCTGAACTGTATATCACCTTATACCTTCATGGTGCAATGCTTCTTTGAATGTGATCACAAATGTTGATGAAATAGATTGATCTAAAATGAAATCATGAAGGAAATTCCTTGAATTATGGATATTGTATTTTCCCAACAATGCTTGATGAAGAAAAAAGGATGCTTTGAAAGATTGAAGACTTGGATGCTCAATTGTAGAAGAGATCTTAAATTCTAATTGCTTGCTTAATCATGAATTCTTGAAAAAATAATAATCAATTCTTGCAATTGATAATAGATAATGGATTCCAAAATGAGGGGATAGGGGGTTTATATAATCAATCCATAATTTTGGGGGTAAAAACTTAGGCAGGCCGACCACGGAAGAAAATCTCCTACAAACACCCCATCATAGGGCCCTAGGCCAAATCTGAGCCTAATTCTGAGGGGACAGTTGTTTTCCAATGGAGACCTATCACAGGGATATTTCTCTAATGGAAAATTATACCTGTAAAATTGAGCCAAAATTTGGACTATGGGTCCCAATTAGTCATTAAGTGTAGGATCTTTAGGTATAGATCAATTCGAGATTAGAAATGGTCCTAAATGCCAAAAATAGTGTTGGGATAATAGAAAGGTGTGTACTAAGAGTGGAGGGGTGAAAGAGTACTCTTAAAAACTTTTAAACAAGTCTTTGTAAACAAATACTCTGTTATAACTGACTGAGTAGATAACTTTCACCAAACATGTAATGTCACTGCTGAAATGTAAATGCTTGTAAAACCAAATAATAAACATACATGAAATTTAAGTACTCATGACACTAGTATTGTGGTATCACAGAAAACCCCTGTTAGAAGGTAAAAACTGCGGCGGGGATGAGACCCACAAAACTTCACTATTGCAGTAAATAAAGTATCTTGTTAAAGCTTACAAAGATTGAACACTTCTGGTGACCTTACCCTATTGGGAGTAACAATAAGATTTATTAGATCTACCTTGTGTGAGGATTTAGAAACACAATGTATGTGTGCACTCAATTAAGATATTTTTACAAAGACGGTTAAGTCTACTCTGTTAGGAGATTTTAGGATTGTTACAATTGTCAGAGAGTAACAAACTTGTGTGATCTAAACAAATTGCAATCTATATATTGTGGATATAGATCCTTTAAGTGCATATAAATCTATCACCTTAATGTGAATGATAATACCTTATGCTCTACTCAGTAGCCTTGCCTCTGTTCTAAAAACTAAATTCTTGCAAATATAGTCCTTGTCCTAAAACCCTTGTTTGATCTCTAATGTTTGTAGTATGGTGGTTACTTGATCATTACTTGATCAACATACATTACAAAATGACATCATAACATTACATATATCAAACTTCTTGACCTAATTTGGGTTTTACAATATCTTACAAAACCTAAGATCAATAGTGTACAAAATTTACCTTGATCATCTAAACATAGGAGATATAAACAATTAATATTGTGAATCCATAATTAATGTTCTCCTCGATCATTGTAAACTGTTATCTAGGTCAGCAAAAAGTTGTTACCTAAATTTATGTGCCTTACAAAATTTTATGTGATTGTTGGTTTACTCGGTAAATCTTGTCTCTTAGTGCTCGATGTTTTCTGTGTGTCTCAGTTAAAATTTGTATCTCAATTATACTATGTATCTCAGTTATACTATGTATCTCGGTGCATACTGACTAGTCTATATGTGACTCTGTTACTGACTATCCATTTGAATGCTTGAATACTAATGACAACCTTCAAATCTTATTTGGAGTAACAAAATAGGGCTATAGGACCTAGGTGATGGACTGAATTATTTAATTAGAGGAAAAATAGAAGAGCACATTTAGAATTAAGGGTTGACCTCAATTTTTGAAGAAAATGAACCATTATAGAACTTGTAATATTAATTTTAAAGCTCAATAAGCATTAGGAAATCATGAAATTAATGTGGGAGCCCATACATACTAAAATGGGGCTAAAATGAGCACCTAATCAAGGGTGCTTACTTTTTAGGACTATACATTTAGCCCCCACTTTAGCAAGAGTGTGACTCTACCTCATACTCATGGTAAAGTAGAAGAAAGAGATACAAAGATGAAGATCATGGGAAAATTGCAAGGAGATAATATATCTCTAAGTTTAAGGACATAAGCCCCCAAATAGGGGATCTTAGATCATACATCCATATGAAAGGACACATTAAATAACGACAATTAAAAATCATAAATCTTACTAAAATTCAAAGTAAACTAGTTGAAGAGACCTCGCTAAATAAAATGTCTCAAATGCTAGCATCGTGCATATAAATCTATTACAAAAGCACAAATGGTCACCTTAAAAGAGAAAGAGCACACATCAAAGATAAGATAAGACTCCATGATTCAATCAAATAGAAAAGTGTTTTATGTTATGGAATCATGGAGGATAGAATAAGAGAACCATGGATGATACAGGATAGCCATTTGTGTTGTGATAGGTGATCCATGAGAGTTAAATAAGGGAGAAGAGAGGGGGAATGGTCTAGAAAATTATGTTATGCTAGTTCAACCCATCAAAGAGAGTGTAAAGAGAGATTTGATGATCTAGTGAATGCTAGTCAACTCAAGAAAATTTATGTAAATGAGAGGTTGAATGGTCTAGCAAGTTGTATTATGCTATTCAACCCATGAAAAGGATAGGTCAAATAGTTTAGCAAATTATGTTATGCTATCCAGCCAATCCTGAAAAATGTACACAAAGGTGAGGTCAAATGAGCTAGCAAGTTGTGTTATAATAGTTCAACCAATCCTGAGGATAACCAAAGAAAGCATTGTATCCAAGGAAATCCACCAAAAATGTATAATGTATAAAGGAGGTTGATCTAGCCCTAAAAAATTATATTATGTTAGTGTACTCTACCTAAAATGCTTAAATATAAATAAAATATTTGCATTAAGGAGGTCATATATGCCCCTCCTTGAGATGGAAAAAGAGGACTATTTTTACATCTTAAGGAAAAGAGAAACAACAATAAAGAGCCTTTGAGACAAAGGAGGTATCCCACAAGCGACACCCAATCCAAGCCAAAGAGGTCACAACTCTTATGAGGTTAAGGAAGGGTTGAATGCAAAGAGACGCCATACAAAAAGTGTAAAGGGATCTTTTTGGAGGATGTTGAAAAGAGATCTAGAATAAGAAGGGAATAATTCACACCTTCCCCATTTCTAGGGAAAGGGATTCTCTAGGAAGGATAACACACTTTTAACCCCCAAGGTAAGGGGTTTGTTTACCGTAGATACCCAATTGCAAACAATGAAAAGGTTATGATAAATGATTCATATCTCTTACATAGAAGATAATCCTTAATGTAAACCAACATCTCTATGTAAGATTAGATATCACATAATAGATAAATGACACTTAACCAAGGTAAAATTGGATCCTTAGAGAGAGTGAGAGAGATTGATATACTACCCTTCTCCCAAGTGTGGAGACAAGAATAACGAGAAAGAGAACCTATTATGTTACTCACTAAGTATGATCACACCTAAAAATTGTACCACCATGAATTATAATGAGCCCCCCAATGGAGAGGCTAACAATGTCACATAGTGTGGAGCACCATAATAGGAACTTAAATGTTATTTAAAGAAATCAGAATTAAAAATTCACTGATTATGACATGTGATGTGAATGGTAGAATAATAAATGAGATCCTAAATTTTATAATGCAAATCTTTACATTCATTATTAGAGTGTTCATAATATTGATGATACATGCAAAAAGGGAGATTCAAAAGATTTTGACTATGCTTCTTTTTTTTTTAGGTCGAGTAAGCAACTTAGTACGAAGAAGGTTAGGAAAAATGATTTATTGATTAAAGATAGACATAGAAGAAATTTTAGATGGTAAAGGAGGGGATGTGGTCAAAGGAGGAGATTTCAAACCTTTCTCTTGCACAGGTTTATCATGAATCTTTAAGTGTTGTTGCAAACATCCTAAACCATGCTAAAGACTAGTAGTTGAATTTTTTTGAGAATCGGGTTGGACAAATGATACACTAGGCCCTTTAAAGAGACCTGTGTTGAAATTAGGAGCTTTGTATCCACCCGCAAAAGATGGTGTGAGGTCTAATGACCCCAAATCATCACATAAAAGGGAACTTGTAGAAGAAGAAGTATGTTTAGAAGAAGATATATTTTTCTTAAATGGTGTGGGAATAGAAGGAGAATCAGATTCAGTTTGTAAGAAATTTTTTATTTTATCATCAACAACAATGGTATACATGATATTTTTATAAATGAACTTCAGTTTGTGATAAAGTGTTGAAGGAATACCGTACATATCATGTAACCATGATTTTACTAAGAGAAGGTTATAATTAAGAGCATCGGGCATGACATGAATAATGATGCAAGAGCATCTTGGGTTCTTGGAAATCCTATATCAACCAAAAATATGTTTGTTTTGGTTCGGTATCTTGTTGGGGGCTGCTCGATAAAGTGCTCAGTAATCGCTCTTGTTTGGTCAGTGGAAGGTTTGTTGTTTCACCACTCAAGCTTGGTTACTTATCTTAGTTGGCTTCACCAATGGGGTCTTGGCAGTTGTTCCTAGCTGCTCAGTGGTTTTCACCGACTCATTTTTGTGCTTGGTAGTCTTTCTCACCGAGTTGGTTTTTGGACGTTGGATCTTTTGGTCGACGTATGCATTTAATTTCCATAACGTAATTAATGTTGGGGTCTCTCATTGGGATGCATGTGGACCTAAATCTGGGTCTTTATTTTTTCCTATGTTGGATCTTTAGGACCTTTGGTGTCGACCTCTTTGGTGGACTCTTGTATATATTTAGTTTTTGTTCTTATATTTAGGGCAGCAGTTCTGGTAGTGAATTTTGTTAGAGGATTTGGATTGCAGTTCTGTGACTTCACATGTACAAAAATTATTCTATAAAGATCTAAATGTATATGGATAAAACGGGGAAGGCCTTACAGCTTGGCATGTTTGATGTTTGATGAAATAATAAAAATATTCTTCTTTCTTTCTCTCAATTTTTGTGCTGTTACTTCCGATTTGTTCTACAAGTTGGTTTAGATAGTTGGGAGTCTCTTGGGCCCTGGTTACCCTACCCTCCTTACGTCAGGTGGTATCAGAGAAAGGTTGAGATCTGAGGTTCCTTCTTGTGAACCCTAGTGATATTTGTTGTAGGGTATAATATTGTGATCTGACCTACACTTGTAGAGGGTTTCAAGATGGTTCATGGGAGAGGAAATGTAGATCCAGTTCTAGCTTATATGCTAAGACAAAAATTTCAGCAAGGTTAGAAGTTGTTGAGACAGCCCAGCACCGAGGAAGACATATTGAGGATGTTAGTGATGATGAATTTGAAGAAGTGCAAGGATAATTTGCACCTGCACCTATGATGGATCAGGAAGAAGAGATATTCCTACAAGCATTGACAATTTTTAATTCCACACCTTAGTTTAATCCTCCTTAGTATAGTGGAAATTTGGATTTTGATGAGTTGATAGATTAGATAATCGAACTAGAGAAATACTTTGAGTATGAGAATGTATCAGAGGAAAAAAAATAAAAGGTGAATATTGCAAGTACAAAGTTGAAATATCATGCATCCTTGTGGTGGGAGCATCTGCAATTAGAGTGGAAGAAGAAGGGTAAAGACAAGATCAAGGTATGGGAGAAGATTATAAACAAGTTGAATGGAAATTTTTTACCTTGTGATTACCAAATTAACCTAGTTAGGAGAATGCAAAGTTTGAATTAAAAAGATAGCTCGATAAAAGATTACACTGAGGAATTTTACAAATTAGACATCAGATCTGGACATGCTAAAGATGAGGTGGAAATAATAGCAAGATATCTAAATGGATTAAGAATTTCTATACAAGAAGAGATAAGCTTGGTAAAGATGGAGAGTATTGAAGAGGCATATCAGTTTTCCCTAAAAGCTAAGGAGAAATTGAACAAAATATATGAGAAAAGGAAAAGAGGCAGAGGAGGTAGATTCCCTAGAGGAAGAGGTAGATCTTATGGTGAAAATAGTAGATTTGTTCAAGACAATAAAATTCAAGACACACATCAAGACAAAGGAAAGACAAAGTGGAAAGGTGGAAGCTCATTCTGCAGAAGAGGAAACTACTCCCGAGGTGGATATAGAAGATGAGGATTCCAAGGAACTTGTTATAATTGTGGTGAAGAAGGACAGAGATATTTTGAGTGTACACATTCAAGAAAGAAAATTAGTAGTAGAAGAAATGCTTCGGTACAAGAAGAGTCACCGAATGAACCTAAGAAGGAAGAAAACCTAATGGTTAGAAGAATATTATGGAGTGAAAAGGAATATCCTATAAGGAAAAGTTTGTTCAAGACCAGATGAAGAGTTGCAGATAAAGTGTGGAAGGTAATTGTTGATAGTGGAAGCTCAAAAAAATGGCATCAGAGGAGATGGTCATGAATTTGCAATTGGAAATAATGAAGCACCCAAAGCCCAATCATATTTCATGGATCAAGGATGAGCATACATTAATGGTGAGAGAAAAATGTTTTGTGAATCTAAATATTGGAAAATATTATAATAAGGTGTTGTGTGATATTATGTCTATGGATTGTTGTCATATTTTGTTGGGTAGACCTTTGCAATATGATAGACATGCTATACATGATGGAAGAGTGAACAAATATACTATTTGGGTTGATGGTAAGAAGAAAATCTTGTTTCCTTTGGTTGAAGAGTCTATTGGATAAATATGTACATCTGTGAAATTTTGTTTGATGGAAGGTAGACAGTTTGTTAAGGAATTGATGTTATGCTTTGATTCCTAACAAACCGAGTAAGAACACTGAAGATAAAGTTCCTAAATAATTTGAGAAATTTGTCAATGAGTTCAAGGAGATTATTTCATATAATGTACCTAATGGTTTGTCACCAATCAAAGATATTAGTCATTGTATGGATCTAATTCTTGGAGCTAGTTTTCCAAACAAGGCACCACATCGGTTGACACCGACCGAGAATGAGGAACTCAACCAACAAGTTCATGAGTTGTTGAACAAGGGTTTGATCAGAGAAATTTTGAGTCCATGTATAGTACCAGTAGTGTTAGCACCTAAGAAGAATGGAGAATGTAAAATGTGTACTGATTCAAGAGAAATCAACAAGGTAATAGTTAAGTACATATTTCCTATATCGAGGATGGATGATATTTTACCAAAATTGATTTAAAGAGTGGCTATCAGCATATCAAAATCAGACAAGGTGATGAATGGAAGAATTATTTCAAGACAAAAGAAGGTTTGTATGAGTGGTTGGTTATGCCCTTTGGATTAACTAGTGTATCGAGTACATTTATGAGGCTAATGAATGAAGTTTTGAAGAAATTCTTGAGTAAATGTGTGATTGTATACTTGGATGATATTATGATATTCAGTAGGACCAAAGAAGAGAATTTGATGCATATAAGACAAGTGTTGTAGATATTGAAAGAGGAAAAGTCGTTGATAAATTTGAAAAAGTGTTCCTTCGTGAAAGAAGAACTTGTGTATTTAGGTTTTGTAATTTTAGCTTATAGTTTGAAGATGGATCTTTAGAAAGTTGAAGCTATACTTAGTTGGCCTACACCTAAGAATGTTAATGAGGTAAGATCATTTCATGGATTGGCAATTTTTTACAGAAATTTTATCAGAAATTTCAGTTCTATTTGTAATGCTATGACTGAGACAATGAGGGGAGATAAAAGAGAATTCAAATGGACACATGGAGATGATAAGAGTTTTGAGACTTTGAAACAAAAGGTTTCTAAATTTCCTATGTTAGCCCTACCTAATTTCAATAAGGTATTTCAAGTTGAATGTGATGCAAGTGGAAGTGCAATAGGAGTTTTGTTGACTCAAGAAGGTAAACATGTTGCTTTCTTTAGTGAAAAGTTGAATGATGCTAAGAGGAAATATTTTGTCTATGATCAAGAATTATATGTTATTGTTCAAGATCTGAAGAGATAGAGACATTATTTGATGCCAATTGAATTTGTGTTATATACTGATCATAATGCTTTACAATATTTGGGTGGTCAGAATAAGTTGAATCAGAGACATATGAAATGGGTAGAGTATTTGCAAAATTTTACATTTTTGATAAACCATAAGAGTGGAGTTTCTAACTGAGTTGCTAATGTATTGAGTAGAAGAAGATCTTTGCTAACTGAAATGAGAATTGAGGTTCTTGGTTTTGGTGATATGAAAAACTTGTATGAAAATGACCCTGATTTTTCTAAGCAGTGGAGAATGTGCAGATCACCTATTCAAAATCAACCGAGTAAGTATGAAGACTATTTCCTTCAATAAGATATGTTATTCAAAGGTATTTAGTTATGTATACCAAGAGGATCAATGAGAATTAATTTGATCAAGGAGAAACATAGTAGTGGTTTGGATGGACATTTTGGAAATGATAAGACATTGAGTTTACTCAAGGAAAGGTATTTTTGGCCTCAGTTGTATAAGGATGTTCAAAAATTTGTGAAAAGTTCTAGATTTTGTCAAGTTGCAAAAGGACTAAGTCAGAATATTGGATTGTATGCACCAATTTCTGTTCCTAAGAAAACTTGGAGTGATATCAGCATGGATTTTGTTCTTGGCTTACCGAGGACAGTAAGAGGTAATGATTCCATATATTTTTTGTCGATAGCTTTTCCAAAATGATACATTTCATACCATGTAGAAAAACATCAGATGCAGTGTATATAGAAAATATTTTCTTCAAGAAGATTTTCGGATTGCATGGATTACCGAGGAGTATCATCTCTAACCAAGATAGTAAGCTTGTTAGCTATTTTTGGAAAATACATTAGAATAAGTTGGACACTGAGTTGAAGTATAGTTCTACATTTCATCCATGATCTGATGGACAAATAAAAGTTGTAAACCAAAGTTTGGGTAACTTGTTAAGATGCTTAGATGTAGACACACCAAGTAATTGGGATTTGATGTTAGCACAAGCATAATTTGAATATAATAGTTTAGTAAATAGAAAATTGGAAGGACATCTTTTGAGATTGTTCATGGCACACAACTGAGAGGTATATCAGACTTGATAGATATTGCTAGATAAGAAAATAGGAGTGATGAAGGAAAAAAGTTTGTTGAGTTTATGAAGACATTGCATGAGGAAGTGAAACGTAAGTTGGAACATATGGTAAATTGAAGATGAAGAAATTTGGTCCTTGCAAGATATTGAGAAGATTTGATAGTGGAAATGCTTATGAAGTAAAATTACTTGATGACATGGATATATCACCTATATTCAATTTTTCATATTTGTATGAGTATCATGAACTTGATGAAGAAGTGGAAGTATCAAGTGATTATCCTAAGAAATAGATAGAGAAAGTTGAGCAGATTTTGAAACAGAGAGTTGGCAAAAGTATAAGAGGAAAGGATTACATGGAATATATGGTAAAGTGGTAGAATAGACCGATTGAGGACTCATCTTGGATTTCTCAATTTGGATGGATTCAATTTAGGATGTACCTGACTCATGATTCCAAGAATAATTTATTTTAACCCTAGGTGTCTAATGCAGGAGCATCTTGGGTTCTTGGCAATCCTGTATCAACCAAAAATATGTTTTTTTGGTTTGATAGCTTATTGGGGGCTGCTCGGTAAAGTGCTCGATAACCGCTCTTGTTTGGTCAGTTAAGGTTTTTTGTTTCGCTGCTCATGCTCAGTTACATGTCTTGGTTGGCTTCACTGATAGGGTCTCAGTGGTTGTTCTTGGTTGCTCAGTGGTTTTCACCGACTGGTGTCTGTGCTCGGTAGTCTTTCTCATCGAGTTGGTTTTTGGACATAGGATCTTCTAACTGACATATGAATTTAATTTTCATAACGTAATTAATGTTGGGGTCTCTTATTAGGATGTGTGTGGACCTAAATCTGGGTCTCTTTTTTTTTTCCTATGTTGGATATTTAGGACCTTTAGTGCCGACCTCTTTGGTGGACTCTTGTATATATTTAGTTTTTGTTCTTAGATTTAGGGCAGCAGTTCTGGTAGTAAACTTTGTTAGAGGATTTGGATCGTAGGTATGTGACTTTACATGTACAAAGATTGTTCTATAAATATATGAATGTATATGGCTGAAACTGGGAAGGCCTTACAATTCAGCATGTATGATGTTTGATGAAATAATAAGAATATTATGCTTTCTTTCTCTCACTTTCTTCTTGTTGCTTCTGAGTTGTTCTGCAAGTTGGTTTGGATAGTTGGGAGTGCCTTGGGCCCTGGTTACCCTACCCTCCTTGTGTCAAATAAGTGTAGGTAAAACAATATGACCTACCTTAACAAGCAAAGTGATAATACCCAAGGTTTTTTTAGAAACAGTATCAAAGCCACGAATAGGAATAGAATCGGGTTCAATTAAAGAAATGTTTGCATTTATCTTGTTTAACAAGTCAATGCTAAAAACATTAAGTCTTGAACCATTATCAATTAAATTTATATGAATAAGATTACCATTGATAAGGATAGTAACCATGATAAAATAATGTTGATCTTAAATTTCTTTAGGAGGTAACTCATCTTAAGAAAACACAATTTGAGCCTTGTTATTGGTTGAATTCATGCATTCTAATATGGAATTTATATTTTCTTTCCTACGAGGTGGGACAGTCACATTTCTCAAGGCTTGTTGTAATTCTTCATGATAAGTAAGTGAAGTTTGAAGAAGCTCTCAAAGGGATATCTTGGCAGGAGTAGCATGAAGTTGTTCTATTAAATCATACTCATTTCCAAGAGTTTGAGGAATACAGGGTGCAGAAGGAAGCTTTGGTTGAGAAGTAGGAATGACCAAAATTGTAGGTTTTTTATTAGTTCTTGTGTTATATATGTGAGCAACCGCATGATAGTTAGGTTTTTGAGAACCTTTCACAATAATGACTGGTTTATTATGAGGTAGAGGGGTATCTTGATGGAGATGGACAACAACCTTAGGATTTTCACCCCCCAAAACATTGGTAGTATTTACTTGGATAGGTTCTTTTTTCTCAAAGGTTTCATTTATGTGTATCATCAGAAAATGGAAGCACTTCCATTGTAGACTGGTTTAGCCTTCCGAGTAAGTGGCTTGGGGTCATTTCAAGCACCTTGAATGGGTCTCTGACTTGGATTTGGCTTTCCCCCTTATTCTGCCTCATTTCCCAATTTTCTCTGGCTTGTTTCTGGCATCCTAAACTGCAAACCTGAGACTTTTGACCTCAGGGTCAAAATTGACCTTTCTGCATCAAGGTCAACCTTGACCCTAACCTAAGTTATAATCAACCTTGATTCTAACCCAGGGTCTAGATTTCATGATTCTGGGGTTTCCAAATGTCGGGCTTTGAAACTATTTAACTCCTACATCCGGGTCTACTATTTCAGTCTTCGGGGCAATGACTCTTGAAATTATATTTAATATAGGTCTACTTATATGGATATATGTCTAATTGGAATTTAATTCTCCTATGTAGTCCTCTCTATTAGGAATAACATTCCACAAGACAACTGAGAGGGGGGGTGAATCAGTTGTAGTATAGATTATTTAACTTTAAACTTTATTAACCATATCAGCAAATGTAAATAATAACATAGTAATAGACAACACCATAACACAATATTTTTTCATGAGGAAACCATGTTAAAGGTAAAACCCCGATGGGAATTAACACCCACAAATAATGTACTGAGAGTATAGTATCCCTATTAAAAGATATTAGCCCTGTTAGGAGCTTGTTACAACATTATAGTACATAGTCCATGTTAGGAGACAGACCCTATTAGGAGTCAAAATAAATAGTAGGCTCACTACCAAGGCACACTACCCAAAGAAGGTTAAATCCACCCTCAAGGATTTACAATCTGCGTCAAGTGTATACAGAAAATACACAATCCAGTGAATTGTTTGATAGCAACTATCTTTGCTTGATCAGTTCCAATAAAGTATCAACACTGCACTCTATCCAGTCAAGCTTCGTAGCTTCACAAATATTTTCTCTTCTCTTTCTCTACCACTCTTTTCACAAATGAAAAGATCACTCATATATACCCTTTTACAATAACCCATTAGGTCATCCAGTTAAGCTTTCCTAATATATAATTAACTAGGTCGGCCAATTAAGGCTTCCCATCATACAAATAATTACATAAGCCCTTGCTAAGGTACACACGGTACCTATAACAAGTATATAGCATTTACAATTCATCACAAATACTTCCAGATCTGTAATCCACTCTCATAATTAATTTCCACACATTACAAGTCTGAAGTCGGTCAGGAAATAGGTCTTCTCCAGAACACACACCACAGTTGACATCAGCAGTACCCAAATAGAAATTGAACTCAACCCATTTCACTATCATATGTCAGCTCTCTATCAATAAGCTCACAAGTTCTGAAACATCTTCCTCAGTAAGATATACCTAAAACATAGAGACCTTCTCTGTCTAGAATCACAGTTGCAATCCAGAAAAATAGTCTTCACCAAATGAACTGTAACATCCACATAATGTAACATAAAGTCAAGAAACCTTAGGAGTAAGGTCAAAACATATCCTTATGCATAAATCCAACTTTGATCCTTCTAAATCATCCTTACAGTGTCCGTACACTCGTTACAGTTAAGTAGTCAGTTTGTCTTCTCCATAGAGATATATGTTGACATCAGTGACAAAACATGAATATCAACAGCATAATCAGTCACCAAAACTGATATCATCCTATAATCTCCCCCTTTGGAATTGATGGAAACATATGGTAAAATCCATATGCATCAACCCAAAATTACTCTCTCTCAATACAATCTTCTCAATATCCTCAACATAAATTTCCCAAAATAGTAGGGATTTTCTCATAGATTCCTTTCCCCTTTGGAAACAATGGCAAAGGGTGCCATAACTCATCTGTAGTCTTCAGTAGATTTTTCAAATCTTCATGTCTGATCAGGTGCAAGATCACCCAAATGTGCTTCATAGTATTCTCCTACGATCACTACCCCTAGGGAGTAGATCCATACATCAAGTCCAGAGAATAATATAGCTCTGAGATCCACTAGACTGATGCATATTTGCATCATTTTAATTACCACTGGGAGGGGCCATCACCCCAACCATGCCTCTGAGGTATTCAAAAGCATCTTTTGTCAAAGGTTTAGTAAATATATCTGCTATCTGTTCCATTGTGCTTGTGTACTCCAGTTTAATCTCCTTAGAAGCTACCTTCTCCCTCAAGAAATGATACTTGATAGAAATATGTTTAGTCTTTGAGTGCATTACAGGATTCTTCAACATGTTTATTGTACTTGTGTTATCACAATGAATAACCACTGGCTCCTTGAAAATTATTCCAATATCTTCCAGCATTTTTTTCATCCAAACAACTTGTGTGCAATTAATTGCAGCAACTACATATTCTGATTCAGCAGTAGATTGAGCAACACAATTCTACTTCTTACTTAACTAGGAAACCAATCTCTTCCCAAGGAAAAATGCACCACCACTTGTGCTCTTTCTTTCATCCACATTACCTGCCCACTCAACATCAGTAAAATCCTGCAAGGTAAAATCATCAAATTTTTCATACCATAATCCATACTCTACTGTTCCTTTCAGTTATCTGAAAATTCTTTTCACAGCAGCAAAGTGTGTTTCTTTAGTATCTGCCTGATATCTAGCCACAATTCCAACTGCATTGGTAATATTTGGTCTAGTATGTGTCAAATATTGTAGACCTCCAATCATTGACCTATACTTAGTCTGCCCAACACTTTGAGTCTCATCACTTTTAGTTAGTTTGTTCCCTGTTATCATGGGTGTACCAACAGGTTTACAATCTTCCATTCCAAATTTCTTCAAAATTTCCTTAAGGTACTTGGTCTGAGATATAAATATTCTATTTTTACTCTGATTAATTTGCAAACCAAGAAAAAATTTCATCTCACCAATCATTGACATCTCAAACTCATTCTCCATTTATTTAGCAAACTTCTTACTCATTTTGTCATTTCCTCCAAAAATGATATCATCAACAAAAACTTCTATAATTAAAATTTCGTCTTCATCAATTCTTAAATACAAATTACTGTCTGTATTACCTTTTCTGAAACCAAGATGAAGTAGATGTTTGTCCAGTCTTGCATACCATGCCCTCGGTGCTTGTTTCAATCCATACAGTGCCTTCTTCAGTCTGCAAACCATGTTTTCATCATTTTTCAAAGGAAAACCATCAGGTTGCTCAATGTACACTTCTTCTAGGTCACCATTCAAGAATGCAGATTTGACATCCATCTGATACACGTTGAAGTCTTTATGTGCAGCATAACCAAGGAATAGTCTCACAGCTTCCAGTCTAGCAACAGGTGTGAATGTTTCTTCGTAGTCTATGCCTTCTTGTTGTGATTAGCCTTTACATACCAGTCTAGCCTTGTTTCTTACCACAGTGCCTTCTTCATTCATTTTGTTTCTGAAAACCCACTTAGCTCCAATCACATTCTTGTTTATAGGTCTTGGAACCAGCTCCCATGTATTGTTCTTCTTTATCTTCTCTAGTTCTTCTTCCATGGCTTTATTCCAAGATTCATCTTTACATGCTTCATCAATAGTCTTGGGTTCAGCTTGAGAAATCAAACAGATCTCATCTCTAACTTTAGATCTAGTCATCATGCCTTTCCTTGCATCACCAAAAATTTGATCTTCAGGATGGTTTTTCTTGACATACCTTGGAGTCTTCAATGTCTCAGTAGCTTCTTCTTGTTCTTCTTCTTCAATCGCACACTCAATCATCAAGGGTTCTTCAGGTTCAGCAACAACTTCTCTTTTTTCTGTTATCTGACCACAATCATACATTCTTTCTTGAATTTGAAATTTCTCATCTATCCTCACATTGGCGCTTTCAATTAGTTTTCTCAATCTCAGATTGAGACATTTATATGCTTTACTCTTAGTAGAATAACCAAGAAAGATTCCTTCATCACTTCTAGCATCAAACTTGCCTATCTCATCATCTCTCTTGATATAGCATTTACTACCAAATATTCTAAAATATTTCACAGTAGGTGTATGATCAAACCATAATTCATAAGGGGTTTTATTTGTACCTTCTCTGATCTAAATTATGTTTCGTGTGTACACAGCAGTGCCAACTGCTTTACTCCAATGAACATGTGATACATTTCTTTCCAGCAACATAGTCCTATCAGCATCTAATATAGTTATGTTTCTTCACTCTTCTATCCCATTCTGTTTTGGAGTTCTAGGAGCTGAAGTTTGTCTATGTATTCCATTTTCTTCACAATATGTGTTAAACAGTTCTGATGTAAATTCTCCTCCTCTGTCTAATCTCAAACATTTCATATTTAAACTAGATTCGTTCTCAACTTTTGCTTTGAAAAACTTGAATTTTTCAAATGCCTCATATTTCTCTCTCAAATATGTAACCCACATCATTCTATAAAATTCATCAATAAAGAGTATAAAATACATTTCACCATAGTATGATCTTGTTCTTGTAGGGCCACACAGATCTGTATGCACCAGATCCAACTTCCCTTTTGTTGAATAGGATTTTCTCTTGAAAGTGTTTCTATTATGTTTCCCCATAACACATTCTCTACACATAGTGTTAGATGGATTAACAATTTTAGGTAGATCTCTTACTGCTTTTGTCATACTTTCCTTCACAATGTTGTCAAAATTAACATGACAAAATCTTATGTTCCATAACCAACTGTCATCAATCTTTGCAATAAAACAAGTAGATTCAGATGTGTTTAGTTCAAATACATTACCTCTGGATTTAGTACCAGATGCTATCAAGTCTCCTATTTTACTCTTGATAGAACATTTCTCATTGATGAAGTTCAGTTGATAACCCTTGTCCACTAGTTGTCCAACACTCAACAAATTATGCTTGAGTCCATCAACAAGTAGT
>MU226400.1:2323282-2343971 GCA_018584345.1 Thuja plicata | reverse complement strand
TATATACATATACATATATATATATATATATATATATAATTTATCCTTTACATTTTTGGTAACACATCTCCATTTCTTATCTTACATTTCTTATCATACATTATGATAGGGAGAGCGTCAAGGGTATTATCCTCTTTATTCAAGGTATCTTCATGATGTAAGCCAACTTTAGAAGAGGGAGAAATACAACTCATCAATATGTCATTAATGAAGGAAGATTAGAAGGAATGTCAGTTGTACTAGTATCCTCTACCACAATATCATCTTCTTTGATAGAAATAATTTTATAGGGGAGAGAATGATAAACATTATTGTCCAATGGTTCATCCCAAATGGTAAAATAGTCAAGAATAGGAATATACCTATGAATAAATCAAACATTAGGAGAGAGGTAACCATAACTCACTAAGGCTTCATCCCTAAAAGGGGAGTCATTGAAAGAAATAGAAGTTGAAGTATCATAAGGGAAATCATCATCCTTAACAAAGGTATCCTCATAAATTAGGCTTATGTTAGGAGAATAATTAATATCAATCCTCAAAACTTCTCCCCAAAGAGAAAAATCATTGAGAGAAGGGTTAAAAATATCTTCTTGCACTAATATGTCCTTATGAGGAAGAGAATATTTAGGAGATGGTAATATGAGAGAAGACAAAGCAACATCACATGTATTAAATTCATTATTTTTAGTGCTAGCATAATGTGAAGTTAAGTTGATGGGAGGATGTTGTTTTATTTTAGAATTGACAGAATGGTTTCGAGATAATGCCCTAAACAATTTTTGCAACATGAAAAGAAATAAATAAATACATACAAATCAATGAAAGGTAACAACAATCAAATGAATGATTTTATTTTATTTTACTATAAATGGAAATGCAAGGTGTATCAAAGATAGAAATAATGCATACAAAGATTACCTAATTAGATGTATGTAAAGACTAATCAATGCAATGAATACAAAGTAGATATAGACACCAAAGCAGAAGTATCTAAGAAGAATCGGGTTCACCAAAATATACAATAGGTGAACCTAGATATCTAAATGCATAAAATGTAACAAACATATAAATGAGACCCAAATACCAAAGTCAAAATAGAAAATTCATGTGTTGGGTTCACCAAAATCTACAATAGGAAAAGGGGATCACCTAAAAGGGCTAATTTCCCCAATTCATATGTCACATTGGAATACAAAACCACCTCAAGACAAATATGATTAACATGACTTGGTTGAAAAGATGCCAATGCAATATCTATGCTTCAATTATTTATATTCCTTTGTTGCTTAGAATTGAGAAAGGGAGAGATGATATTGATATGTAAGAGACTAAATAAGAACAACTTTGGTCTAATCCAATTAAAAAGATGTAAAACAGAATAAGCATGAATTTGAATGCACCTAGAAATGAAATAGGAGAAGTGAGTTTTCAAATATAAATTCTCGACTATCAGAATCTCAAAATGAATTGTAACTACAGATCTAAGACCTAGAGGTTGTAAATTGACTCTCTGCCAAATTTGAGCTAAAGATGCAGGGTATAGGTTGAAAACTGACATGTATCTGGGGACAGTTCACCAATGACAAACTGTACCAGACAGTTTTAACTAAATTTTTTGGGGTTTGTCCGTCTGTGTTTGATCTTCTCAATTTTGATTTGGTAGCTCCATAACTTTTTCCTACACAGAA
Organism: Thuja plicata; assembly: GCA_018584345.1. NCBI lineage: Eukaryota > Viridiplantae > Streptophyta > Pinopsida > Cupressales > Cupressaceae > Thuja > Thuja plicata. The sequence continues at coordinate 2,342,281 of MU226400.1, read as the reverse complement.
AAATGGGGAAGAAGGTTGGATAAAGGGGTTTTCCTTAGTCAAACCCCTGTTTAGGAATCAACCTTGAAAGTGAAAATAAATTGATGAAATAGAAGCCATATCTAAACTATAAATCACCATATACCTTGATGGCACAATGCTTCTTTGGATGTAATCACAAATATTGATGCAATAGCTTAATCTAAAAGGAAATTGTGAAGGAACTACCTTGAATGATGGATATTTTATTTCTCCAGCAATGCTTGATGAAGAAAAAGGGATGCTTTGAAAGATTGAAGACTTGGATGCTCAATTGTTAAAGAGATCTTTAATTTTGATTGCTTGTTGGATCATGAATGCTTGAAAACTTGATAATGGATGCTTTCACTTGATAATAGATAATGGATGCCAAAATTAGGAGAGATAGGGGGTTTGTATACTCAATCTGTCATTTCTAGGGTTAAAACTTAGGTAGGACGACCACGGAAGCATATCTCCTGCAAATACCCCATCATAGGGCCTTGGGCCAAATATGGGCCTAATTCCTAGGGGACAATTCGCTAATGGTGAATTGTACCTAGGAAAATGAGGTAAAATTTGGACTATGGGTCCCAGATATTCAGTAAGTGCAGGATCTCCAGGTACAACTCCATCCAAGATTAGAATAGGTCTCAAAGGACAGAAATAGGGCTATAGGGCCTAGGTGAAAGAATGAATTATTTGATTGGAGGAAAAATAGAGGATCACACTTAGAAATAAGGTTTTGACCTCGAGTTTTGAAGAAAATGACCAATATAGGACTTGTAATAGTAATCAGAAAGTCCAATAAGCATTAGGAAAGCATGAAATCAATGTCATGGGAACCCATGCATACTAAAATAGGGCTAAAATGAGAACCTAATCAAGGGTTCTTACTTTTTATGACTATACAAATTCCACAAGCTAAAACTAGTATATTATTTCCATTTTTTATAACCTTGTTATAATTCACTCATAAAATAGGGCGTTCTATTTTGGTATTATAAGTTAGTCAATAAGTATACTCTTTTTATGTATTATAGAAGATTTGGACTCGGCACCCTCTAGGTGCCTTGTCTCTTATATCTATTTTATATGTCCAACGCATTTTTACATTTTCTATGCAAATTTTTAGAAGCCATAACTTTTGATATGAGAGGCTGATTGAAATTTGTTTTCTTTAATTGTAGAAGAGACCTACACAATAGATACACTCCTTAGTGATATTGAACAACTCAAAGTATTTATTTTGGTCAAAAATCAACTCTATAACCAAAAAAAATATAATCTAAAAATCACATTTTTTATAACATTAGATAAGATTAAGACATCTTTCCTAAAAATTAAAACTCCTAATAAATATATTTTGATCCTGATAAAAAAATAATTATAGAATTATTTTCATGCATTTAATTTTTCACATCTAACAAAGCTAAATGAGGTGTAAAACTTGTCCTAAAAATTGAATAATTTTTAAGAAGAATATTAACATGGAATTTAGAACATAGGAAGTCCAAAACTTCCCTCTGAGATCATTTAATACCTAAATAGAAAACATAAAGGGTGGAGAAATAAGAGCCTCAACATTATCACATTGTAATGTTGTCTTAGTAGAGAAGATTAGAAAATCCTCATACATGGGTAGAAATGAAGTTCTAGTACTTCTAGAGATGAATTTAATCTTCAAAGTGATATTCTTCTCACATTGTAATGTTGTCTTAGTAGAGAAGATTAGAAAATCCTCATACATGGGTAGAAATGAAGTTCTAGTACTTCTAGAGATGAATTTAATCTTCAAAGTGATATTCTTCTTGATATTACTAATAGTGAACAAAAAGAAGTTTTATTGGAATTTCTATTACATAAGATATCGGTAGTGAAAATATATGTTCTACTATATGGATGTACTTGTCATATATTCATTTATAATATATATTCTTATACATTTACAATATATTTGCTTATAAATTCCAATGTTATAAGAGGATAATTTTTGGTGTACATGGTGGTATGGGATTTTTTTTAAATGATGAATGTATAAGATCTATCTACAAGTGCTTGGTTTTAATTATAGATGCATGAATTTGTATATAGAAGGATATAAAATGACATAAATTTGCTTACCTCTAATTTTAATAACATAGATATTTATTTGAGTGTTAAAAGCATTAGAATAAAGAAGAATGTGCATGGAAATGTTAAGTCTTGATAAACATTAATATTACTACCCACATTAAAGTTCAAAATAATGTCTCTAAATTATAATATACGTTGTTAATAATATTTGTGTCAAGATTGCACTACTACCATAGATGGTGCACCTACAAATCATAAGGACTCGTAGATGTTTTCCCTTGATATTTTAGGCAGTAATTTACTAACAACTAAATTATTTTGTGTTTGCTTCAAAAAAAATGCACACAACAAGTAATTTACAAATTTATAATTAGCCATATAAATAGAACCATGGGAAAGGAAAATATAGCGGAAAAGTTGTCTAAGAAAAGATTTAATTATAGGTTTGATGAAGTTATATTAGCAAATACCAAAATATTGAATTTTTAAGAAGAATCAAGAACTGCAACTACTTTCAACAATATACTTAAAAATGAAAGTACTTCCAAAGTTCAACCAAGCATCAAATAGCAAACATCATTTGGAGATGAACAATATAAACTACCAAATGAGGTGAAAAAATGTAAAAATTAAATAAGGATTAGCATAAAAATGGAAAAGAGGAAATATATATTGAATTTTATATGATAGTGCATCCTACAAGTTTGGACTAAAAATTGCAAAATTTTGTTAAATATTATAAATATTACATCAATAGAAGCGTTAGAATTTTGTGGCAATAAAAGTGCAACAATTCAAATATGTGTTTTCAAGGGAATTTTAAGAAGCAATATGTTGTATTTCATACCATCAGATGTTGTCGTTGGTGTTTCTTCTTGGGTGGTAATTTGAACTTGAAACCCATGTCTCTTCCTCCCTCATATGTGTTGCAATCATCTTTGGAACTAGCTTTGGGGGTGTTTGGGCAGTAGATTTCTCTGGCTCTTCTTCCCTGCAGTTGGTTATGGATGGTCCTCTTCCTATTGGTTCTAGTGGAGATCCCCCCACTATCTATGATATTAATGGAAAGACCTATGCTCGGGATGCTAAATTTGCTCCTTCAAAGATGAAAGATTGTCCCATTTCTTGTGCCAACACTTCCCCTATGGTGGTTTGTGGTCCAAAACTAGTGGAAAATGTAGATTTTTTCCAACAATGTGGGTTGGTTTGTAGATTTGTTAGTTTCTAGCCCTCCCTTCCAGATCTACACCGTTGGGTCTTAGAATCTTGGAGACCGTTAGTTTCTGGTAACATTGGCTCTTTCCTTGTGAAAAAGGTTTTTTTATTGTTTTTTTCTTTTACTTCTGAGAACAAACATGATTTGATACTGAGTAAACTGTGGATATGGGAGAATCACTCTCTCTCATCCAAACCCTTGACAGTTTCCTTTAACATTCTTATTGAACCACTCAGCATGCGTCCAGTGTGGGTTCATCTCCCAAATCTTCCCCTTCATTTTTGGGAGAATTCTTGTCTTTATTTCATAAGCAACTCTATTGGTCATTTTTTAAAGGTGGATGAGGCTACAACTAAAGTGATTCGATCTAATTTTTCTTTCATTTTGGTTGACCTTGACATCTCCACATCCCTTCTAGGTGATGTGGTTCTCATGGTCGGGAACAGACCATGGACCCAATCACTAGATTTTGAGGGCCTCCCCTTTAGATGTAGGTAGTGCTTCTCTACCAGTCATTTGGTCATGATTATTCTCTTTCTCTTTGTAAGGGTCCTGCTACATGGTGGAAGGATGAAAATGATGATCATTTGACTATCCTATCCGCTAACTCTTCCTCTAATGACACTCTTCAGGCTGATGATGTCTCCCCGTGAGGTGATATTCCTTCTGTTCTGACCTCCTCCATCCTAGTGGATCTGCATCCACCTCTTGTTGTTGATTCAGTCCCCTCTTGTAGTGTTAACTCTTCTTCGACTGCTATTGCTCCTAATATGATTCATCATGTGTCTACTGAGGTTCAATATTGTCATCACTCTGGTCGTGTTGATGATGTTGACTCTCTCTCTCTCTCTCTCTCTCTCTCTCTCTCTCTCTCTCTCTCTCTNTTCTCTCTCTCTCTCTCTCTCTCTCTCTCTCTCTCTCTCTCTCTCTCTCTCTCTCTCTCTCTCTCTCTCTCTCTCTCTCTTTGAGGGTTCCACCATCTTGTGTTGGGGATCTTTTTGATAGTATTGCTTGGATGGTTGTTCAGCGACAAAGGAAGAATCACCCTGTAGTCTCTCACCCTTCTCCTAGTGTTATGGGTGAGTTGCCTACCCATACTTGATGCGGGTCACTATTTGTGCCACTAGTCTGTTGTCAATGGTCTTCTCTTGACCTTGTTTTAATTGTCTTTTTTTTTCCTTCGGGTTTTTGTTTTGTAAGGGATAGCGCCCTTGTTTTAGTGTTTTTAATAATTGAAATATTTGGTCATCAATTAAGACACGTGAGAAAGATTGAAAGAATTTGTATTCTTGTCTTTACCAAAAATTAAAGGAAATGAGATAGTAGTAGAAACGAGGTTTATAAAAATAAAGGGAGAAATAAAATGATGTGCAAAAGAATAGATCAAATTAGTTCCCTCTTCATGATTCAACCCTCTATCCACTTTGAGTGATTTGTGTGTTCAAGGCTTGTTGAACCTACATCCTTGACTGAATAAACAAAAGGAATGCAGAGATAAATGGTAAAGAATGTTAGGCATCATTGCATTTGTTAACTCCATGGACCATAATTAGGTAATACACACAAAGTTTCAAAAATAGGGACTCTCTCCAAGGTGAAGCATTAAAAAAATATAAAAGAAAGACCATGTATTTTTTAATGAACCCAAATGTATGTACAAAGGGGGACGCTCATTTTTATATTGACCAAAAAGAGGATAATTCTTAATTTTTGACAAAGAAATTCAAAGGATAAGACTCAAAGAACATTTATTCAAAAAGGGGACTTAAGAAATTACTTACCCCATAATTCTCATGTAAGGGAAGCAGGAATATTACAAGTAGTTTAAGAGGACTCTATAAGTTTTCTTATTCAATACGCTATGTTCTTTGTGGGATTTAATCAAGGAAGAATTTTCATTAAAATCTAAGTGTAGTGAAATATTCACTAAAAATAAATTTTGAAAAAATATACCAAGCTTGAAGAAGAGTTTTAGGTGATGAGGGAATTAGTTTAGTCCTTTGCAAGGTAGATTAAATCCAAAATGTCAAATCATAATTTAACCTTTCTCAATGTCAACTATGAAATGACTTAGATGAATAACATTATTTTGATGTTTTTGAATTGCATGGGAATGCTAAAGGGCTTAAGTTTTTGGACATAGGATATAATGACTAAGGACTTCACATAGATGGAAAAGGCATAATAAAAATCATAATGGTTAAGGCAAGGCAACAATATATAATTATTAGATACTTTGTAGAATACATATTTTTGCAATGCTCAACAAAAGATAGAGAAACAATGACTTCCAAAAATGAGGTACATGCAAAACAAAATTGAGGGGGACCTTCTAATGATATGGGAGATTCTATTTCATTTATTTGTAAAACTTGTATAATCTATGAGATAAATGGATACATAAGAAGTTACACATGTTTCTCATCCAAACTCGGTCACTTAAAACATAGTAAAGAGACCGTGCAGTTTAATTTTGTTAGATTCTTTATCCATCATTTCTTGAAAAGAGAAACCATTCAATGAAAATTTGTTGGAGTTAAATAGCATTATAAAAGGGTCTAGATATAGAAAAAAAAAAATTAATTCTTTATAAATATGTAATGAAAAAGAATAGGAACATGTTTCCATCAAACAAGTAACCATTCTCAAATAAAGTTTACTAGAATAATTTAGTTTTTGGTTGATATAAATGGTCATTGAAATACTAAATTACAAAAGCTTTGTCCCAAAATCCATCCAATAATTGTTTTTAAAAAATGGGTATACAAAAGATTACATATAGATATCCAAGATCAAAAGGGAGAAAAATACAAAATACATTTTAATACAAAAGATAAACACCTAAAAAGAGATGTATATTTCATGAGAGAGCATAAACTGAATACACCTAAAATACAACCACTCTATCATGCAAAAAAATATACTTGAAAAAATTGTTCAAAAAATGAAAAAGTTAGTTTGCCAAAAGAGAGTAGCATTAAGTCCCACTTTGTGTATATGTATGGGAAGAGATTGAAAAGGGGAGCACTAAAGTTATTAAGTTATGGAACAAATCTAAGGAAGGTGACAAGACATAAGTTCCACTAGACAAGCATAAAAGAGGTATGCTTTTCCAATTGGGAAATTTTGAGTAAGACAAAAAAAATTCAAGAATGAAGGAAGCACAATAACCAAACAAGAAACATGCATTTTCAGCCTTCAATTTTTTAATTAGTAGTAAGAGATTGGAATGAATATTGCATAAGCCAAGTTGGAAGAGGTAAATTCAATATACGCATTGAATTTTTTTTTTAAAAAGGTTTAACTATCAATAACTTTTAGACTCTCGATCAATAAAATAAGATGGAATAAGGGAGGGCACTTAATCAATGAATCAAATAAATATAAGCACACTAACTTCTTGTGAAAGAGATTTTTTTTACTCAAGCTTCAATAACTTTTAGACACTTGATTAATAGAATAAGGTGGAACAAGGGACGGAACTTTATCAATGCATCGAAGATATATATAAGCACTCTACCTTCGTGTTGGATTTTAGGCCCTCAGTAGTATATCCAAGACTTTCCTCTCTTATTGGATGGGTGTTTAGAGGTAGTCATTTCCATCTTCCAATTCCCATGCTAAACAAAAGCCATATCTATTCATAGGTAGTATTAGATGTAATTTTTTCATGAGTATTATGTTGCAGCCACTTCTAATATGAGAATGTTACATTAGGACCACATGTGTATAACTTCATAAATATAGAGTTTATATTAATAACATATTAATTGCATAAATATTTATTATTGGGTATAGTGTTCAATTTTTTTTCAATAGGAAAAGGAAAATATATCAATCGTAATAATGATCTCTAACAATTAATATAAGTGCAAAGTTGGATAAATAATTGAAAAAGGAGATATAAATTATATGTTAGAATAATTGAGAGGGGGGTGAATCACTGGCCTCAAACAATTTCCAATAAATCAACCCAAAAACTTAGTACCACAATATTAAGCCTCTAGTTATCTTCAGTCCTATAAGATGAATGCCTTCAAATAAACTTATCAAACAACTACTACTCGGAGTTCTCTTTTAAACCTTATTCTTTTAGTTTACCAATTAGCAGTCTTTCATTTACCGAAAAAATAGTAAATTACTTAGAGTATACCTATAAATCCATATTAGTTACGTGTAATGCAAAACACTAAAGTAATGACTCATAAACACATTGACACATGGATTTTTAATGTGGAACCCCTGTTAAGGGAAAACCCACTTGGGACCGGTAACCCAAAATTTTCACTCTTTTGAAGTGATCTCGGTGAAGAGCCAACCCTATTAAAGGTTACAAACACACTGTTAGGTGTGACCTTGTTAGAGGATTTAATGGAATAGTTTGTCACTTGATATCGGGCATCTCTATGCTACCTTCTATGACCAAGCCCAGTGTAGTTTTTCAAATGGTATCTAGCATCTTCTGCTATCTTCGTGATCAAACTTTTTGATACTCCTTGGGATGTATCTCAATTATAAAGTATCTTTAAATCTTGCTCGGTTAAGAGAATTTATGATCCAATGGTTAAATTGAAACAATAAATGATCTGTTCATACATACAACTTAGACTTGTTGATTTTTAGATCTATTGTAATCTCATTATACCTTTCAGATCATTGTATCTTTTCAATACCTTTGCTCTACTTCTTTCTGCTTGGTGATGTTGTGCTCTGTTGCTCAGTGTCCGCAGAAATCTTTATCTCTTTCTTTAGCTTGATTGATCAGGAATGTATGAATTTGTTCTTCATCAGTTTCTCTCCAGCATCCTCTTTTTCTATTCACTCCCCTTAATTCATAATTAATTAAGTTGTCTCTTTATAGACATGATATCACCATTTCTCTGTTCTTGATTTTCTTGTTCTTGGCGTGATCCACAATCTTAGCCAATCTTGATTTAAAGCTTAACTTCTATTTTATGTAGTAGAAATCTTCTTGCCAACTGGATAAAACAATTTTAAATCTTTTACTTATCTCTGGCTTTAACTTGTCAATGAGAATAATGTTAACAACCAGTTAAGTCTATCTTTAGCTCTGTCAGCTAAGTATTTTGTCATTTCTGAAATTTAGTTCCTTTCAATGTTATAAATGTTTGTTAGCTTTGGTCAACACTTCAGTTCTCCTTGGGCTTCTCCGTCGGTGTTGTCTATCCGTCGGGTTGTCTGTCCTTCAGATTTGTCTATCCTTTGGGGTTGTATGTCCCTCAGGGTTGTCTGTCCATCGGGTAACATTGTAATTTTGGCCGTCGATTATGCTTGTGATTCTTCTCATCGGTAATGCTTTCTGATTTTCTTGCGTGGGCATCACTATGACTTTTCTCTCGGGTTCCTCTATCCGTCGAGTTCCACTAACCATCGGTGTTTGTAGTCACTTAATGAATGCTAATCTATTATGTATTACTAAAAGCATAATCTTTATCTCTCTGATTCTCTGAAGTCTTTGACGCTTAGAATATAACCAATCAGATTATATCAAGTTGACATCAATGACAATACAATCCATTAACTGATTTAATGTCTTGCATTATCTTTATGCATTTTTGTGATCAACTTAACATCTTCAAACATTCAATCAGTTACATGTCATCAATCTCTCCCTTTGGCATTGATGGCAATACACTACATTATCACACTATATTATTACTAATACAATATGAAATATATCAAGTATATTTCATCTATCTCTCTTATTATAACTAATACAAATGTCTGGATTTCGGTAAGCTCATATAGATTAGATTTGTTTCTTGCAGAGTGGGTTATTTAATCTTCAATCCCTTCACTGGATAGATGTAGCAGCTTCTGTCTATGTTCTGATATGTGTTCTTCGTTGATTGTTCCTCTCCTTGAACATCTCTTTTTTTTTACAGCAATTTCTCCCTCAATATGTACTCTCTCCCTTTGTTACTTCTTTCCCTTTGATGGATATTTCATATGTAATCAATCTCTCCTTTTGGATAATGATTAACTCTCCCTTTGAATTCTTAGGAACTTCTCTCCATGGATAATGATATAATCTTTTCTGCAAATGAGATAATCTCTCCCTTATAATTCCTGATAATGAGATAATCTCTCCCTTTGACAACAATGCCAAATAATTCTTCCATATCATCTTCCGTCCTTTTTATAATATACTCCTTGAATTTCCCTATCCATCAGCAATAAATTAACTCTGGTGTTCGGTGCAGTATTTGTACCTTGTTGTGTACAGATGTATCTTTGCAGTCCATCTTTGTACTTGCATCAACATTTATGATCTTCTAATTGTGTATATGGTGATGCAACCTTCTAGTCAGCTTACTGACCAATAGACAAGGGTTGGACCCCTAGCCTCTTTCTCAGGTACTCAAATGTATCTTTCAGTAATGGCTTGGAGAATATGTCAGCTAATTGTTCCTTTGATTGAACATATTCTAGTATCACTTTTTTTTCTTGCACTTGTTCTCTTAAGTAATGATACTTGATTGATATATGCTTAGTCTTGGCATGCATGATTGGATTCTTTGATATGTTTATTGTACTGGTATTATCACAATAGATAATCACTGGTTCATGAATCTTCATATCCATACCTTCCAGTAACTATTTGATCCATGTAATATTTGAATAGTTTGCAGCAGCAGCCACATATTATGCTTCTACAGTAGACTGTGAGATGCATCCTTGTTTCTTGTTGATCCATGTGACAAGTCTGTCACCCATGAAGAATGATCCTCTAGTTGTGCTCTTTCGGTCATCTATGTTTCCAACCCAATCAACATTTGTATAGACTTGTAGCTCAAATTTTCCTTCTCTTTTATACCATAAGCCATAGTACTTGGTGTTCTTCAAATGAGGTTGCAAGCAGAGTGGGTTTAACCATGGAGGAAACTCCATAGTTAAGCGCGCTCGAGCTGGAGTAGTACTGGGATGGGTGACCTCCCAGGAAGTCCTGGTGCTTCACCTCTGTGAGCATCACCTAGATCCAATGAGTGCTAAGTGTTCTATTCATTCTCATGAGAGATGGGTTCATGTGAACCACTACTCATGAAATATGGGTCAATGAGTTTGACTCAAAAAACTACACAATTGAATCCTGATAGCAATATCACAATTCTCTTGACAGTAGTCATATGTGATTCTTTGGGATTAGCAGAGAATCTTGAAACTATTCCAACTACATGTTCAATATCTGGTCTTGTATGAATAACATACATTAGTTTTTCAATCATTGATCTATACAAACTCTGATTTACCTCATTTGATTTGTCTTCTTTTGTCAGCTTACATCTGGTAGCCATAGGTGTTCCAACTGGTTTGGAATCTTCCATCTTAAATGTCTTCAGCACTTCCTTGATGTATTTGGATTGAGTGATATATATGCCCGCATCTTGTTGAAGAATCTGTAGACAAGAAATAATTTGATCTCCCCAAACATAGACATTTCAAACTTTTTGCTCATTTCATTAGCAAAGGATTTGCATAACATTTCATTTCCCCCAAAAATGATATCATCAAAAAATATTTCAGCAATTAGAATATTACCTTCGGTATCTTCTTTTAAGTACAGTTTGCTACTTTCACGTGTTGTTACAAATTCAATGCTAATGAGATAGGAGTGAAGTCTTTCATACCAGGCTCTAGGTGCTTGTTTCAATCCATACAAGGTTTTATGTAGTCTACATACCATGTTTCTCTTGTCTGGATCAACAAACCCTTATGGTTGTTCAATTTACATACCTCTTCTTCCAGTATTCCATTTAGGAATGCAGAGTTAACATCCATCTGGTATACCTCGAATCCTTTGAATGCAGCATAATCAACTAAGATTCTAACTCCTTCTAGTCTAGAAACAGGTGAAAAGATTTCACCATAGCCAATACCTTCTTGTGCATACCCCTTTCATACTAATCTTTCTTTATTTCTAGTGACTTCTCCATTCTCATTCATCTTGTTTCTGAATATCCATTTGGTACCGATGACATTCTTGTCATCTGGTCTTGGTACTAGAGTCCATGTATTTTTCTTCTCTATTTGTTCTATTTCTTCATTCATAGCACTTACCCATTCTTCATTTTCAAGTGTAGTGTTAACATATTTAGGCTCAAAATCACAAATTAAACATCTAGTGTTTAGTGACTTACTTCTTGTTCTCATTCTAGCCTTCTTGTCTCCTATGATCTGATTCTATGGATGATGTCTTCTGACTTACTTGGAAAGTTTTGGTTCAGCTCTGTTTTCATCATTTTGATCATCATCTTGACCTTCATTCTAATCTCCATCGCTCGAAACATCATCTTGAGGATTTTCCTAATTTTCGATAATTGCAGCCTGATGCTCGGGTGCAATGTTCTGTTGCTCGGGAGCGATACACTATTGCTCGGATAGAGTGTTAGGTTCTTCAGTGTAAACAAATATGTTTTAGTCCTCTGGCTCTTTTTTGCTTTCCTTATCATTCTTTTTTGCAAATTCATCTATTTTCACATTTGCACTTTCAATGATCTTGTTAGATGACTTGTTAAGACATTTATAAGCCTTGCTTTTGGTAGAATACCCTAGAAAGATACCTTCTTCACTTTTGGAGTCAAACTTTCCATTTCTATCATCCTTCAAATTATAACATTGACTGCCAAAAATTTTGAAGTAACTTACATTGGGTGTGTGACCATATCATAGCTCATAGGGTGTCTTCTTTGTGTCCTTCAATTGTACTCTGTTTAATGTGTAGACAGTAGTACTGACAGCTTCCCTCTATAAATTTTGGTGATGCTTTTCTCAATCATCAATGTTCTTGCACAATCAAGAATGGATATGTTTCTTCTCTCAGCAATTCCATTTTGTTGCGGTGTTCTTGGTGCAGAAACCTGTCTTTTAATTCCATGCTCATTACAATAGTTAGTGAACTCATCTGAAATAAATTCCCCTCCTCTATCTGACCTTAAGCATTTCAATTCCTTGCCAATTTGTTTTTCTACCATAGCCTTATACCATTTAAATATCTTGAATGCTTCTGATTTATCTTTTAAGAACATAATTGTCATCATTCTAGAATAATCATCTACAAAGAGAATGGAATACCTATCTCCATAGTAACTCTTTATCCTCATGGGTTCACATACATCAGTATGGACTAATTCTAGAATTGCATCAAATATATGGGATTTACTCTTGAAACTAGACTTTGTCATCTTACCTTTTTGACAATTCTTGCACATGATATGCTCAGGCTTAGACATTCTCGGTAAGCCTCTTACTTTCCTTTTATTGCTTATTTTTATCATGTTATCAAAATTCACATGGCATAGTCTTTTATGCCACAACCATATATTTTCATTTCTATCCATTAAACAAGTGGTGTTAATGTCATCAAGATAGAAAATGTTACTTTTTGTCTATTCACCAGTTCCGATCAACCTTCCTGATTCATTGAATATTTTTGCCTTCTTATTTTCAAATGCTACTCGGTGACCTGTATTATTCAGCTGTGAGACACTTAACATATTATAATTTAGTCCTTTTACCCAGTAAGCATTTTCACATTTGATCAAGTTATTCAACATTATAGTTCCTTTACCTTCAACTAGACAAGGTGTGTCATTACCCATACATACTGAACCACCATTATAGTATTCAAAAGTTTCAAACTTTTTTTATCACCGGTCATGTGGTGAGTGCAGCCACTATCTATTATCCAGACATCATTCTTACTAACCTTAGATATGAGTGCAGTTTCTACATACCTTTCTTCTTCTTTGTCTGAATCATCCTTCATGGCTACAAATACCATCTCAATGTCTTCTTCAGATTCGGTGTCAGTATCATCAGCTCTGTTCTCAACCAGGTAACAAGCTTTCTTTTCTTTGTCCTTGTTGTCTCAGGTATCTCTTCTGTCAAATTGTCAGTTGCTTCGGTAATCTCTGTTATCACCTCTATCAAAATTCTTCTAATATGATCTATCATTACTTCTGTCATCTTTTCTTCTATTGGGACATCTTGTAGGAAAGTGTCCAGCCTCTTTACAATTAAAACATACAAGTGGTAATTTGTCTTTGTATCTACCTTTGCCTCTCTGTAATCTTCTTACCATTAGTGCTTCAATCTCATCAAGATCTTGATCATCACTATCATTTCTCATAGTGTGTTTATGACTTGATTTACTTATTTTCAAAGAAGATTTGAATGTAGAATCTATAGATGGTAAGACACTATTATCAAAGTTATTCATCTCAAATGAAATTAGTCTACCAATCAAACTATCTAGAGTAACAGTATTGTTTGCTACTACTCTCATTTCTTGTATAGCAGATAATCTAATAGCATATACAGGCAGTAAGGTTCTTGGGATTTTATTTACCATTGTCTCTTCTTCAAGTACACCTCTAATTCCTCAGATAGCATTGACTACCTCTTTGATTTTGCAGCTATAGTGAGTGATATTTTCTCGTTCTTTCATCCTTAGGTCATCAAACCTCCCTCTTAGGCTTTCTGCCTTAGCTCTTAGTACATTAGCATCTCCTCCATGTACCAACTTCAATTTGTCCCACATTTTCTTTGTGGAGGTGCGGATTTTGACATCTTCAAACTCTGCATCGGAGAGTGAGGAAGCAAGCTCTATCATCATGTAATTATGCTCATGCTTTTCTCTTAATTGCTAAAGAGTGTGAGGTCCTGTAGGTAACACATATTCATTATCAAGGTGTTGAGTAACATCATTACCAATACCTGATAGGTGGAGTATTATTCTTCTTTTCCGTGATGCAAAGTTGTCTTTATTAAACTTGGGCGCATCTCGTCTGTTCATCTTGTGATCTTTTGCTTGAGTTGTTAAACTCCCTTTCTAAGCACACAAGCTCTAATACCAATTGTTAGAATAATTGAGAGGGGGGTGAATCAGTGGCCTCTAACAATTTCCAATAAATCAACCCAAAAACTTAGTACCACAATATTAAGCCTCTAGTTATCTTCAGTCCTATAAGATGAATGCCTTTAAATAAACTTATCAAACAACTACTGCTCAAAGTTCTCTTTTAAACCTTATTCTTTTAGTTTACCGATTAGCAGTATTTCATTTACCAAAAAATAGTAAATTACTTAAGAGTATACCGATCAATCCAGATTAGTTATGTGTAATGCAAAATACTAAAGTAATGACTCGTAAACACATTGACACATGGATTTTTAACATGGAAACCCTATTAAGGGAAAACCCACTTGGGACCGGTAACCCAAAATTTTCACTCTTCTGAAGTGAGCTCGGTGAAGAGCCAACCTATTAAAGGTTACAAACACACTATTAGGTGTGACCTTGTTAGAGGATTTCATAGAATAGTTTGTCACTTGATATCGGGCATCTGTATGCTACCTTTTATGACCAAACCCAATGTAGTTTGTCAAATGGTATCTGGCATCTCATGCTATCTTCATGATCAAACTTTTTGATACTCCTTAGGATGTATCTCAATTAGAAAGGATCTTTAAATCCTGCTCGATTAAAAGACTTTATGATCCAATGGTTAAATTGAAATAGTAAATGATTTGTTCATACATACAACTTAGACTTGCTGATTTTTAGATCTATTGTAATATCATTATACCTTTCTGATCATTGCATCTTTTCAATACCTTTGCTCCACTTCTTTCTGCTCGGTATTGCTATGCTTTGTTGCTCGATGTCCGCACAAATCTTTAGCTCTTTCTTCAGCTTGATTGATCAGGATTGTATGAATTTGTTCTTCATCAGTTTCTCTCCAGCATCCTCTTTTTCTATTCACTCCCTTTAATTCATAATTATTTAAGTTGTCTCTTTATAGACATGATATCACCATTTCTCTGTTCTTGATTTTCTTGTTCTTGGTGTGATCCGCAATCTTAGCCAATCTTGATTTAAAGCTTAACTTCTATTTTATGTCGTAGAAATCTTCTTTCCAACTGGATAAAACATATTTAAATCTTTTACTTATCTCTGGCTTTAACTTGTCGATGAGAACAATGTTAAAAACCAGTTAGGTCTATCTTTAGCTCTGTCAACTAAGTATTTTGTCATTTCTAAACTTTAGTTCCTTTTGGTGTTATAACTCTTTGTTAGCTTCGGTCAACACTTCAGTTCTCCTCGGTATTCTCTGTCGGCGTTGTCTGTTTATCGGGTTGTCTTTCCTTCGGGGTTGTCTGTCTGTCGGGTAACACTGTAATTCTGGTCATCGGTTATGCTTGTGATTCTGCTCATCAGTAATGCTTGTTGATTTTCTTGCGCGGGAATCACTGTGACTTTTCTCTCAAGTTCCTCTGTCTGTTGAGTTTCACTAACAGTCGGTGTTTGTAGTCACTTAGTGAATGTTGATCTATTATGCATTACTGAAAGCATAATCTTTATCTCTCTGATTCTCTGAAGTCTTTGACACTTTGAATATAACCAATCAGATTATATCAAGTTGACATCAATGACAATACAATCCATTAACTGATTTAATGTCTTGCATTATCTTTTTGCATTTCGATGATCAACTTAACATCTTCAAACATTCAATCAGTTACATGTCATCAACTATATGCATCAATAGTTGCTCCATATAAAAGAGTTTGACAATGAGAAGATGAATGAAATATTGCCTCAGTCACTTGTATTAGTAAACAAGATGTGTTAAATAGTGTCCCCGTATAATCTAAAAACAACCACAGAGTTGGAAAATTAGTTCAGTAACTATATAAAAATTATGTTCTAGATTTTACTCATATATCTTTATTTTCTAGACCCCATGTGTTTGTGTTTGGTTATTTACTGCCATTGCAATTGATAGAAATTTTAAAGGAAGAAGCAAGTTTGGAATTAGCCTAGGCTATCAAACTATTCGAAGGACAATAAGCATCAATTCAAACAAAACTTGGCCACAAATTCCTACCATGAAGACATTAAGATTGACATAAGTTGTGAGACATTCATTTGAAAGATTGGAAATTAAAAATTTGTTTCGCACATTGTGAAATTTGAAAATTTCTTGGACTGTTGGCCCTTCTTTTATTATCTATCATATATGGTTGAAAAGAAATCATTGGATTTTTCAAGATGTATCTTTGTGGGCTTTCCACTTGTGGTGGAAAATTCTTCATTCTTTGGGGGAAACTATTTCAGCAAAATGTGACCTGACGGAGGATGTGGACCCTAGTGATGTTATTTACTATAACCGCCTCCATATTCCTCCTCCATAAGGAAGGCTCGGGATAAATTGATGCAGACACCCTCTTTGAAAGATAAATAGGGTAGGGAGGTGGAGTCCTAATGCAAGCGAGGAGGAGATGGGGCCTAGGGCACACCCAAAACCATCCAGCTTGCAGAAACAATGCAGAAACAACACAACACAGTGAGAGAGAGAAACACAGAGATCTTTTATCATTAATTGATCAAAATCAATACATGCCAGGCTGTAAGGCCTTCCTAGTTATGGCCATATACATCACAATGTATTACAAATGATCTTCTTACAACAGATATTTCAGATTTCAATATCTTAATATTTGTCTTCTTGCTCTAAGACTTGATACTAAACTAAGAACATACAAAAGAATATATACAAGAGTCCAACAGAGAAGTCAGAGCTCAAATACAAAGGTGAGACCCAGATTTAGGTCCACACAGATCCCAATGTGAGATCCCAAAATGGAAATCAAATGCACAATTCGGCCATCAGATCCAATCTCCAAGACAAGCATCTCGGGCAAAGCATGACCGAAAATCAGCAACCATCGGTAAGGACATGCCCGAGCGTCAGACAACCCGTCGGTGAAGACCACCAAAAATTATTGGTAAAGACATACCCGATCATCAGACAACCCGTCGGTGCAGAGAACCCCAAAATCTGTCGGTAAAGCAGAACCTGAGCAACAGGAAGCAAACTACAAAGCAAAAGTAAACATCTTTTTGGTTGAGCAGGATTGCCAGGGACCCAAGATGCTCCTGCATCAGACACCTGGGGTACAAGAAATGATTCCCCAAATCATGTATCAGGTCCAACCTGAAATGAATCCAACTTAGATTGAGAAATCCAAGATGAGTCCTCAATCGGTCTGTTCTTCCACTTCACTAGATACTCCATGTATTCCTTTCCCCTTGTACTTCTACCAATTCTCTGTTTCAAAATCTTTTCAACTTCTTCTTAGGATAATCACTTGGTACTGTCATTTCTTCATCAAGTTCATGATATTCATACAAGTCTGAAATATTGAATATAGGTGATATATCCATGTCATCAGGTAATTCAATTTCATAAGCATTTCCACTGTCAAATCTTCTCAATATTTTGCAAGGACCAAATTTCTTCATCTTTAGTTTACCATATGTTCCAATAGGAAATCTGCCTTTCTTCAGATGAACCATTATTGCATCACCAACTTCAAATTTTTTATGTCTTCTTGACCTGTCTGCATCATCTTTGTATCTCTAATTACTTTTCTCCAGCTTTTGCTTCACATCCTCATGCAATGTCTTCATGAATTCTACAAATTCCTTTGCTTCAGCACTTCTTTTCTCTTCACCAACAATGTCTCTCAAATTTAATATACCTCTAGGTTGTGTGTCATGAACAATCTCAAAAGGTGTTTTTCCATTACTTCTGTTTACTGAACTGTTGTATGCAAACTCTGCATGTGCTAACATCAAATCCCAATTGCCTGGTGTGTCTCCAACTAAACATCTTAATAAGTTACCAAAACTTTTGTTTGTCCATCAGTCTGTGGGTGAAATGTAGAACTAAATTTTAACTCAGTATCCAACTTCTTCCAAAGTGTTCTCCAAAAATAGCTTACAAACTTACTGTCTCTGTCAGAGATGATACTCTTCGGTAATCCATGCAATCTGACAATATCCTTAAAGAAAAGATCTGCTATATGTACTGCATCTGATGTTTTCTTACATGGTATGAAATGTGTCATTTTAGAAAATCTATCCACAACAACAAATATAGAATCATTACCTCGTGTTGTCCTAGGTAAGCCAAGAACAAAATCCATGTTGATATCACTCCAAGGTTTCTTAGGAACAGTAATAGGTGTATACAAACCAGTATTCTAACTTACTCCCTTTGCAACTTGACAAACTCCACAGCTTCTTACAAACTTTTGAACATCCTTATACAACTGAGGCCAAAAGTACCTCTCCTTCAGCAAACCCAATTTTTTATCAATGCCAAAGTTTCCAACCAATCCACTACTATGTTTCTCCTTTATCAGATTAATTCTCATTGATCCTCTTGGTATACATAACTGAATACCTTTGAACAACATATCTTCCTGAATGAAATAGTCTTCATACTTGCTTGATTATTGGTATTAGGTGCTCTGCACACTCTCCCCTGCTCTGAAAAATCAAGATCATGTTCATACAAATTCTTCATGTCATTAAAACCAAGAACTTCAATTCTCATTTCAGTCAACAAAGATCTTCTTCTATTCAATGCATCAGCAACTCTGTTAGAAACTCCACTCTTATGCTTAGTCACAAATGTAAAGCTCTACAAATGCTCAACCCATTTCATATATCTCTGATTCAACTTATTTTGACTACCCAAATATTGTAAATCCTTATGATCAGTATACAACACAAATTCATTTGGCATCAAGTAATGCCTCCATTTCTTCATAGCTTGCACAATAGCATAGAACTCTTGATCATAGACAAAATATTTTCTCTTTGCATCATTCAACTT
>MU226400.1:2297685-2323142 GCA_018584345.1 Thuja plicata | reverse complement strand
TCAAAACTCTTATCAGCTCCATGTGTCCATTTGAATTCTCTTTTGTCTCCTCTCATTGTTTCAGTCATAGCATTACAAATAGAACTGAAATTTCTGATAAACTTCCTGTAAAAACTTGCCAATCCATTAAATGATCTTACCTCAGTGACATTTTCAGGTGTAGGCCAATTCAGTATAGCTTCAACCTTCTTTGGATCCATCTTCAATCCATCAGCTGAAATCACAAATCCCAAGTACACAAGCTCTTCTTTCATGAAGGAACATTTCTTCATATTTATCAGCAACTTTTCCTCTTTCAATCTCTGCAACACTTTCCTTATATGCATCAGATGTTCTTCTCTGGTCTTACTAAATATCATAATGTCATCCAAATATACAATCACACACTTATTCAAGAATCTCTTCAAGACTTCATTCATCAGCCTCATAAATGTACTGGGTGCATTAGTTAAACCAAAGGGCATAACCAACCACTCATACAAACCTTCCTTTGTCTTGAAAGCAGTCTTCCATTCATCACCTTCTCTGTTTCTGATCTGATGATATCCACTTTTCAAATCAATTTTGGTAAAATACTTTGCTCCACTCAAACAATCCATTATGTCATCATTTCTTGGTATAGGAAACCTATACTTCACTGTGATTTTATTGATTTCTCTGGAATCAGTGCACATTCTCCATTCTCCATTCTTCTTAGGTGCTAATACAGCTGGTACTGCACATGGACTCAAACTTTTTTGGATCAAGCCTTTGTTCAACAATTCATGAACTTGGCTGTTAAGCTCTTCATTTTCATTAGGTGTTAACCGATGTGGTGCTTTGTTTGGCAAACTAGCTCCCGAAATCAGAGCCATACAATGACTGATATCCCTCATTGGTGGCAAACCATGGGGTACATTATCTGAAAATATCTCCTTGTATTTTGTGAGCAACTTTCTAACTTCTGCAAGAATGTCATCTTTTGTATTCTTACATGGTTTGCTAGGAATCAAAGCATAACAAACATCATTCCTTTTCAAATCCTTAACAAACTGCCTACCTTCCATCAAACAAACTTTCACAGATGTACATAACTCATCAACAGATTCTTCAATCAAAGGTAACAAAATTTGTTTCTTACCATCAACCCAAATAGAATATTTATTCAACCTTCCATCATGTATAGCATGTCTATCATATTGCAAAGGTATACCCAACAAAATATGACAACAATCCATAGGCATAATATCACACAACACCTTATCATAGTATTTTCCAATCTTCAGATTCACAAAACATTGTTCACTCACCATTAGTGTATGCTCATCCTTGATCCATGAGATCTTATAGGGTTTTGGATGTTTCATCCTCTCCAACTGCAAATTTGCAACCATTTCCTCAGATGCCAGATTCTCTGAGCTTCCACTGTCAACAATGACCTTCCAAACTTTGTCTGCAACTCTACATCTGGTCTTGAACAAACTTTTCCTGATCGGGTCTTTCTTATCCTTCTCACTCCATAGTATCCTTCGGATCATGAGGTTACTTTCAAGTTCATTAGATGGTTCTTCCTGGATCAATGCATTTCTGCTACTGCTACCACCTCTCTTGCTTGCATGTGTGCACTCAAAGGATTTATGACCTTTTTCACCACAATTGTAACAAGTTACTTGGAACCCTTTTCTACTATATCCACCTCTGGAATAATTACCTCTTCCTTGGTATGAATTTCCACCTTTCCATTCAATCTTTCCTTTGTCTTGAGATGTGTCTGAAACTGACTTGTCCAGTTCAGATCTATTGTTTTCACCATGAGATCTACCTCTTCCTCTAGGGAATCTACCACCTCTACCTCTTTGTCTTTGTTCATATCTTTTGTTCAAATTTTCTTCAGCTTTTAGGGCAAATTGATATGCCTCTTCAATACCTTCCATTTTGACCAAGCTGATTTCATCTTGTATGGAACTTCTCAAGCCATTCAGATATCTTGCAACTCTTTCCACTTCATCTTCAACATGTCCAGATCTGATGTCTAATCTGTAGAATTCATCAGTATAGTCTTTGACTGATTTGTCCTTCTGCTTCAAACTTTGCATTCGTCGGATTAGGTTAATCTGATAATCATAAGGAAGGAACTTGCCTTTCAATTTATTCACCATCTTGTCCCATATCTTGATTTTGTCTTTGCCTTTCTTTTTTCTATCCAACTGCAGATGTTCCCACCATAAGGATGCATGACCTTTCAATTTTGCACTTGCAATCTTTACCTTCTTATCCTCTGCCACATTCTCATATTCAAAATACTTTTCCATTTCAGTTATCCAATCAATCAATTCATCATAATCCAATTTTCCACTATACTTGGGAGGATTGAACTGAGGTGTGGATTTCAAACTTTTCAAGGCTCTCAAGAATCTTTCTTCTTCCTGTTCCATCACAGGTGCAGGTGCAGCTTCACCTTGAACCTCTTCAAATTCATCATCACTAACATCTTTAAGATGTCTTCCTCTGCGCTGGGCTGTCTCAACAACTTCCAATCTTGCAGCCATTTGTCTAAGCATATCAGCTAGACCTTGATCAGCATTTCCTCTCCCATGAACCATCTTGAAACTCTCTGCAATTGTAGGTCAAATCGCAACCTGCCACCCCACAACAAATATCCTTAGAGTTTACAAGAAGGAACCACGGATCTCAACTCGCTCTGATACCACCTGACGCAAGGGAGGAGGAGATGGGGCTTAGGGCACACCCAAAACCATCCAGCTTGCAGAAACAATGCGGAAACAACACAACAACACAGTGAGAGAGAGAAATACAGAGATCTTTTATCATTAATTGATCAAACTCAATACATGTCAGGGTGTAAGGCCTTCTTGGTTATGGCCATATACATCACAATGTATTACAAATGATCTTCTTACAACAGAGATCTCAAATTTCAATATCTTAACATTTGTCTTCTTGCTCTAAGACTTGCTACTAAACTAAGAACATACAAAAGAATATATACAAGAGTTCAACAGAGAAGTCGGCGTTCAAATACAAAGGTGAGACCTAGATTTAGGTCCACAGAGATCCCAATGTGAGATCCCAAAACGGAAATCAAATGCACAAGTCGACCATCAAATCCAATCTCCAAGACAAGCATCTTGGGCAAAGCATGACCGAAAATCAACAACCGTCGGTAAGGACATGCCCGAGCGTCAGACAACCCGTCGGTGAAGACCACCGAAAATCGTCGGTAAAGACATACCCGATCATCAGACAACCCGTCGGTATAGAGAACCCCGAAATCCGTTGGTAAAGCAGAACCCAAGAAACAAGAAGAAAACTACAAAGCAAAAGTAAACATCTTTTTGGTTGAGAAGGATTGTCAGGGACCCAAGATGCTCCTGCATCAAGTCCCCCTCCACGGGGCATTCTAAAAATCAACACACATGAGTCTTCTCCTGGAAACCCAGGTCATGCGAGTATTGGTGGAGTTGGTAGGGATAGATTGGGGATTGTTCAATTTATGTTTTTTGCTTATAAAGGTCATCATACTAACAATCTGATGGAGGCTATGTTATTTTGTATGTTGTGGAGCGTACATGTGCTCTTGGATGGAGTATGCTCATTTGTGGATCTGATTTGCAGGTGGTGGTACATTTGTTGTCTCGCCAACATTCTGAGCAGGTTAGTTGGCAGTTAGCTTTAGTGGTTAACCAGATTCTTCATTTGTGTGCTTCTTTGGATTATGTTACTTTCAATCATATCGCTAGGGAGTGGAACGGTGTAGCGGATTGTTTGGCCAAATGGGCTTTTAATCACATGCAAAAATGGAATATTGTGGATAGGGGTCAATTACCTCTGGGCTTGTCTCAACAGTTAGATCATTTAGTGGACTTTGAAAAGGTTGTTTGATGCTCATGCTTCCAAAAAAATGAATTAGAGTATTTTTGTCATCAAAACCTTCTAGTATGTCAAATGAAGACTAATTGAATTAGATATAAAAGTTGGGTGCAACCATTTTATATCTTTCACATTTTGTTTATAAAATGCATCTAAAAAACAAATTGTATATTTATTGCAAGAAAACATAGGAATCTTGTATCATCTAAGAATCTACCAAATAAATTGTTCTTGGAAATATTAATGTGATTCTTTGAAAAGGACCATTTTACTTTGCTTTTTATTTGATTCGTGGAAAATTATACTATGAAAATCAATAGAAATTGTTTTCACGTAAACTTTGAAATATCATAGTAGTTTGCTAAGTTGAGAAATCAAAAGAAGATTGATAGATGTCTTGTTTCTAAGCGGTGGCTCAAAAGAGAGGGTAATAAGAAAACACGAGATAAGGAAATTTCAAGTCAAAAAGTAGCTTTGTAACTCTCACAAATCTAAAAGTAAAATGCTGGAGCTCTAACAACATAAAATACATACTACGAAGGAGAAAATTTTGTGTTAATTAAAGGGATAGACATGGTACCATTTAGAAAACAAGGTATAAGGAAAAGGTAAGTGTATAATGAATAAAATCACAAACAAGGATAAGGCGATGATGGAAATGAATAACAGACAGAAGGCAGCAAGTTCCCAAGGAAGAATTAAGGTCTAAAAAACTAATTCTCCTCTATTTCTGAGATCTAAAAGATAAGAGAAACGACCAAACAATTGTAGTCCACAAGATTTTTGTTGTGTTTTTGCTCTAAATTATACTGGAGATGTATGAAGAAAGCTTTATCTGCTAAACAAAGAAATTCTTGGTGAGACTCGAAATCCAGTTGGTCTACTTGAAGGAAAATCTATTATAGCTACAAATGGGTCTACACAAATAAGTTCAAAGTTGTTGATAATTTGAAGAGGTACAAGGCAAGAATGACAGCAAAAAAAATATGAAGATCGTGAGAAGAAGTTTCAATAGAACTTTTACTCTTGTAGCTAAATTAAAATCCATTAGTGTCTATTGTCATTGCATTTGATTTAGAAGTCAAATTTGATTTAGAAGTAAAAGAATGGATATCAACAGGGCTTCTTGCATGCGAATATAAAGGGAAAATATAGATGAAACAACCTCAAAAAATTAAAAAAGAAGAAAAGAAGACTATCTAGTTTGTAAATTGAAATTGAAAAGGTCTCTATATAGTTTATTGTAATCAAAAAAATTGATACATTAATAAGTTTTGCTAGGAGTAAAGTTGATCAATATGTTTATTACAAATAAGTTGAGTCATATTTTAATTATTACTTGATATGCTCAATGATTTAATCTTGAAAATAGTAAGATAGTAATTAAGGAAATCAAAGCTTGATTTCAAAGAACTTTAAAATAAAGGATTTTAGGGCCTGTTTGTTTCACGGAATTTGTGCATGCTGGAATTGCCAATTCCGGAATTGAATCCATTCTGGAATTCTGCTATTCTCAAAACGAATTCTAGAATATAGGCTTGTCCTATTTGGTTCACCTAGAAGATGACTGAGAGGATGCAGATTCTGCGTTTGAATCCACAAAACTGGAATTGGAATTGGAATTTTATTTTTGCACATACACGTATACACACGTGTACATACATTGTCTTTGTACATACATTGTCTTTGTACTACATTGTCTTTGGAACGATATCATAATTCTCAAGTTCATATTGAAGACCTGCAATGTTCTAAAACATAATATATGCCATGGTCAGAGTATCAAACCTTTCATTGCTCATGTAATGAGAGCTCTTAGTAGTTTCATATTGAATCACGTCAAAGAACACTAAACCTTCGGATATTTTGAAAAAATAAAAAGTGGATGAACTTCGAAATCTTTCAATAAATGTTTTGCTTATCAGAGGCCTCAGTGGATGAGGCCGAAATTATACAATTGGAGATCTTAATTAGAAAAAAAAACAACTAACTATATCTCTAAATTAATTGGAGCAGTAACTAGATAAGTATAATTGTTTAGCAAAGTATATAGTTGCAGCACATTCTTGAGTAGAAACAATGTGACCATAGAGATGGGTGTTCATATTGATTTTAAAAACAAAACAATGTTGAACTATAATAGTCGAAGTACAATACGATTAGTAAGTAATTCGATGTTTCATGCTCATACAAAAGCCACATGCAGATCAGTTTGTTCGGGACAACGTAGAACCCAAGCAGGTCCAATAGTAAAAGTATTGGTACTCCAGTAAATATATCCAAACTCTAAATCAAACACTAAAAGTTTCGCTAGTATTATGTGGTCTGTCCTTGAACTATACGTAGTTTCTTTCAATTTTCTTGAATATTCTATATATAAGCCTCTCAAAAAAATATTGAGATTTGGTGTCCTATTCATCTACGCAGAGTTCCTAATTAGCAAAAGTTCAATCTGAGACAACAAGATAAAATGTTATAAACTAGGTAGAGTAACTTGTATCACCATGCTGTTTGCGCATTGTTAAGATTTTCAAGTACTATGCAATTCAACACAATGAGTTAAGCTTTGTGTTTGGATCTAGAATTGTTAGATCTTTCTAAAGCATGTAGCCACCATAGCCTGTGGCTTAAGTTTGGTTGCCTCATCTGATACAAAGTGATCTACACCAGTTATTGAGCATGTGCAACACCGTTGGAGTGCATGCAGCAATTGCAAAAGATGGAAGATATTCTAAAACGCGGGCGTGTTACATCCGTTACCACATGCCGTGAAACTGATATTAGCAACACTTTAAACACTTCTATTTTTTTTTATCATTATTTTATGTTCTACATAGAGGATGTGTGATCAACTACTAAAATGACTTGGACTAATTGCGAAAGTTTCTACACATATTTTCTAGGGTGCAAAAATCTCATGCAACTGACGTGGTAGAGATGACATAACAAGGTCCTCGAGTCAAAATTTCATGAAATAATGTCTATATCTAAGCGACGGACTGGAAGACGGTTGATGGGATGATTAGGCAAATGAGAAATGGTGAATCTGAAATAGGCACAGCTAAAAATTGTACACTAAAGGTCTATAAATTATGAATGGCAAAATAAGGGATAATTGTAAGTCTTTAAATTCTATGTTTAAGAATTAATACAATTGTTGGTTCACTTTTGGTTTTAGGTGTCTCATTTCCCTCGAGTTGGTTTGAGTATTTGCTTCCCATTTTCTTGCTAAGTGATTTAATACAACAAATATAGATCTTCAATTTGATCACATGATCTGGTAATTTATACAAATATATCCGAGTATAATCTTTTAAAGATTATAATCAAATTTTAAAATGCACTGAAATTACATTAGTCCAATCCTTTATTAACTTCATCAGGTGAACTGTGTATAACACTAGTTATAATTAGTTCAATTCATCGCATTCATCAGGTGAACTTATTATGTATCTCATTAGAATTACTTCAATTTTTCATCAAATTCATCAGGTGAACAAATTCTGTGTAACACACGTCAAGAGTTTTTTAAACTACCAAGGCAGCTTTCTAGTTATAACAAAAAATTTGTTGCCGTCCCTTTGTTAAACTTCGCATCCATCAAGATTTACCTGTGAAAGGAAGTCAATAAAATTAAGGTCCCCATTTTACTAAGTAATGCCAATAGCATGCCCATTCAATATAATAGGCATCACATTCAGACCATTCATAATCAAACACTACACAACAACATTTCAAAACATGATAGGTATTCATGGCATCTCTGCTTTATACAATTGGAAAATAAGCATACGACTAACTTACTAAGTGCCTCCTAAAACATTTTCAATCCATATCCACACCAACAAATTATAGTTTAGATTGGGCACTTAATTTTCAGTTTGTATGATATTCCAGTTTATGTCCATTGACATTGAAGGGGGAATCTAAAAGACTCCATCAAAATTAGGAAATCTCATTTTCTCATTGAGCTCAATGTATCTAGGGAAAAGAATGTGTTGTCATATATGCATAACTGAAGTATGCAAAGGCTGGTGAATCACACTTATTGGTCCACAAACACCAGCATTGCTCATCATTTTCTAAACTGCCATTAAGTCACCGAAATTTCGCATCAAGAAGATAGAGCCAGCAAACAAACCAGCTGCACGAAGTAACCGCTGTCAAATCAGAAAACAAAAGGCATATTGTGAGTTTCCAAATGTTCTCATGGAACAAGAAGAAAGATATGCATCTGAGATAAAATATAGATATTAATAAGGATTAAAATCACACAAATTAAAATTGCTATGGGTTATATACAAGCTAGTATGGTTTGTATGCAATTAAGAAGCTGGAAAATTGGAAAATAAAGAACTCCATTTGATATCCTGACAGTTATTGACAGAATGGGTGATAGACAAACAAATGAAAAATAAATGAAAAGCTTAGCCTAGCTCTGCTAGCATCAAACAGTTTGATCCAACACAAAATTCTTCAATTAAGATGTGAGAATTAATTTTATATTTAAAAATTAAGAAGTTTCAGAGTGTTACAAGGACACAAGTACGTGATTGATGAAAATGAGCTTTGAATGGAATCAAGTAAAATAATATAAAATTAAATGGAATGAAAAGAACATCGAAATGCAGCCAAGTAACAAAGATCAATTTGGGGCAGACTTAATGTAGTGAGTTAAAAATATCAATAAATGGGCAGTTAAATTTATGAATGTAAACAAAGAATTTACTTACAAGAAAAAAAACGAATGAATGTAAGACAACTAAAACATCACTAGGTGTCAACTACAATAAACTCACTGCACAAACATATTTTTCCAATATGAATATTCAGACATCTATCACGTTTGCAAAGTTGAACTGACAGCTTAAAGAATAGTTCAATGTACAATAATGCAATAGGGGCAACAGGCTGACATCTTAAATAAAAGTCAAAAATTGACATATTCAATCCAATATCAATCTTCATGAAAGAAACATTTTTAAATCAAACAGCATAGGCAACATATGATCAAATGCCATATTTCAGGGGGAAAAAACATGAAATGATTGTAAAATTGGTTAAAGCAATATTTCCAACCTCAGAATATTTAATCATTTGCATAAATATAAAGTTAAACACATATTCCAACCAGGAAAGTCATCTAAAAAGCAAGAAGTACAGTTCATTAAATTGCATGTATGTATACAGAGCGTGTTTTACCACAAACTACTGTTCTAGAACTTAATGGCAAGTTGAAGACAAAACAAAGCAAATATACGCAGGAAATAGTGTCAGATTCAAAAAAACACTTCTACCCAAAGGAAAGGGGAGATAATCAATTGAAAGCAAAATCCAAATTTGCAGATATGGCTTCATCAAAATAATAAGCTCCACCATATATTTAGCAAAAAGTTCAAGCCAGACACTTAAGTGAATGGCTGTATAGATCTCTTTATATAATAGCCTTAAAAATCAACTAAGTTACTTTGGCATTCACCTGATAACACCCATCTACTATTATGACAAATGGTGTAGTGACCAAGAAACATCATGTAGATCCTTATACAGCTCAAATGCTTTTAGCAATGATCAATTAGGTGTGATCACAAAGAAAAAAAATTTTAAAAAACGCTAATTTAGTATGCTCCCTGGGGACACACATGGCCTACCAGATATGACTGTCCCCCCATGGCGGGCATTTCGCGGACATGTTGGGAACATCCACATCATCCTCTATTTCGCAAGAAATCAAATTAAAAAAAACGCTAATTTAGTATGCTCCCTGGGGACACACATGGCCTACCAGATATGACTGTCCCCCCATGGCGGGCATTTCGGGGACATGTTGGGAACATCCACATCATCCTCTATTTCGCAAGAAATCAAAAAATCCTGGAATGAAAACATTTTTTAGGGGATGTCAGTGTATGTTAGAGGGCAGCTAACCATCCCTGGAACAGTCAGAGGCTGTCCAGATGTCCCCCAACTGTCCTAGGTATGGCTAGCCATTCTCTAACATACCCAGGCACATTCTCGTTACTTTTTGAAAAAAAAAATTACAACCTTTCAATGCCTGTTTGGTTTATAACATCTCCATTTAATTTTACAAAATTTATGAAAACAGTGTGTGCCATGAAGGTCTGAATGGTTTTGAAGGTCTTCATTTAGGCTTGGTGGCAAGGTCTCCATCCCTCAACCCCACCCTATATTAATATAGGGATTGTGCCAACGGTGCTGCCACTCGACCCCACTCAAGCTACTGCCCCCAAAATAGCTCAGGTCCACTTGCAACTAGTCAAAAAAGGCAAGAGTTTATAAGTCCACCTTAGCGTTGATGAAAAAGACATGGTAGATCAACCTGAATAGTCCCCTAAGTTTGTTGAGTTTATGAAACATGACCTTACTCAAACCTATATACAATAGGGTACCACACTCTCCCCTAACTTTAACCAATCCAAACTAAGCAACCTCTTTGTGAAGGAAATTTTAACCTTCGCCTTTCAAAACTCATCACACGGTATGCCCCAACACATAACCATAGTCGCCTCTAAAATCAACCAACCCAAGCTTGACAACTTCCCCACACACAAACCTTTAGTTACATCCACATTCTAAAACCCATTATACGAACATTTGCAACAATAGACCACCTATCCTCTTATAGTTATCCCCCACTAGAAGAAATGTTTGCCACTTTTTCTAGTTCAACATCGTCTAATCCTAATACTTATAATAAGAGCTTGACTCTACCAACCTTACAATAAAACACGTTCTCTAACCCCATTCACCTTAACCAATCAAAAAATTCATCAACACCAAACATCATTCCTCTCCATGACACAACTAATCCAATCATTACCGCCCTTCTTCTTACCTCAATTCATCACTCTCTCGTCTACCCATGAATCCATTTTACACTTCATCACAACTTATAACATCTTACCCTCCACCCCCAACATTCCAAACTAATAACCAACACAAATGAAAAGCCAAAAAGCCAATAAACTATAAAATCCAAAAATCCAACAAAAAAATTAGAGTTGATATGTTCATGCTACCTATTACTTAGTCACAAGCAAAGAAAAACAAGGAACAAAATAGCTTAAGAGTTTATAAGTCCACCTTAGAGTTGACTAAGAAGACATGGTAGAAGAACCCAAGTACTCTCCTAGGTTTGTTAAGTTTATGTAACATACCTTACTAAAACCTATCTAGAACCCCATGTAAGTTTGGACAAAATAAGCTTTCTAAAATAGACTCTAGAGGACGATACAACCCTCCCCTAATTTTGACCAATCCAAACTAAGTAACCACTTTGGGAAAAAAAAAAAAAATTACCTTTGCCTTTCAAAACCCTTGTATGATATGTCCTCAAAACATAACTGCAGTTGCCTCCAACATCAACCAACCCAAACCTAACAAATTCACCATACAAGAACCTATAGTTACTCCACCTTCCAAAACCCATTATATGAACATTCGTAACAAATGACCACCAGCCCTCTTAGCAGTTATCCCCCACTAGAAGTGTTTGCCACTTTTTTAGTTCAAAATCTTCCAATCCTATTACTCTCAATAGGACCATGACTCCACCTTCCTTACAACTAAACATGTCATTTCACCCCACTCACCTTAGGATCCAACCTGCCTTGAATAATCAAAACATTCCTCAATCCCAAACATCATTTCCATCCATGACACAACTAATCCTATCTTTATCACCCTTGCCCTTGCCTACAATCATCACTTCTCAACTACCCATGATTCCATCTTACACTTCATCACAAATAACATCTTAAATTTCAACCTAATCACCAAAAAACATCGTTCCAACAACAACATCCACAACCTCTAAACACATCCCAATTCATCCCGCAACAACCACCTATCCAACAACATTGATCACCCCTTTCTACATCTCAATTTGTCCCCCATCTACCACCTATCCAACAACAACATATGCAACACACAACATGTCAACCTGCATATCAATGAAAACAACCACAAAAAATACCATTTGCATTCCAACAACAACGATACACACTACCCGAAGTTTAGCATCCCGCTCGATGCCTTCCCCTGACGCTTCCGCTGCTGTAGCTGTGGCGTCTAGGGCTTCTGCCCATGGAGGCTCTCCGGGTTCTCTTCCTGCTGCGGCTGCTGGTGTCGCAGGAGTGAGGGTCTTGCCTGGAGCTGCTGCTGGAGCCTTTGCGAAGGCGGCTGAAGGTGTTGTCTGTGCTACTGAGGTTGTTCTTGCCGCAGCTGGTGATCTTGCTGTCCCCCCCCACCCCACCCTCATCCGGGAAAGGTCAGGGTTTCGGTTCCCGTGGAGAAGGATGGGATCGCTGGCCCTCGTCCTGCTGCTCCTGCGATCTCTGTGGATCCTCTTGCGTCGGGGGGTTCCTCCAAGCGGAAATCTTCTGCCTCTGGCGTTAGAGGAGCTGCCCCTTTCGGTGTTTCCAATCCTCTAATCCTTTCATTGGATGTAGAGGTTGAGGAAGATATAGAGTATGCGTCCTCAGTTTTTGAGGAGCATGGTCTCATCTGCAGGTTTAAGGGCCTCTAGCCGAGTCTCCCAGACCTCCATGCTTGGGTATCTTGTCATTGGGAACCAATCATATCCGAAACTGTGCACATTTTCCCTATGGCTAGGGGTTTCTTCATTGCAAAGTTTGAAAAGGCTGTAGATAGGAATGTGATTTTATGCGATCACTTTTTTAGCTGGAACAACCAGAGCATGCTTATGATGAAGCCATGGCATTTTGCTTTTGATGCTTCTTCTGAGTCTTTCTCCAAGGTTCCAACTTGGGTAAGGCTCCCTCATCTCCCTCTTCATTTTTGGGTTAACTCTCTTCTTGAGGCTGTGGGTGAGGCACTAGGGGATTTCTTGATGGTTGATGAGGAATCAAATGACTTGTATCACTCAACTTATGCTAGGATCTTGGTAGATCTGGATTCTTCTAAGGGCCTTCCGGAAAAGATAAAGCTGGTGCATTCTAAAGGGTCATGGATCCAAACTTTGGATTATGAAGGCCTCCCCTTTAGATGCAGGAGGTGTTTTAAAACTGGTCACTTAGCGGACCAGTGTGGCTTGGCTAAGGTTAAAAAACCTGCTTCTTGGTGGAAGGGGGCCTCCTCCCAACATTATACTGTTGCGAAGGATTCTTCTTTCAGAAGTTTCTCTCAGGTTGTTTCATCTTCCCAGGTGAACACTGAAGCCAAAGAGCCTCTTGGGCCTGCTGCTGGCTCTACTCAGGGAACTGTTCCCTCTCCTTGTACTGAACCTTCTACTCGTAGCTCTGCTGGTAGTGAGCCTATTACTGGTAAAGCATCGCTGGTTTCCTCCGAATTGGCTGCTTCTGTGTCTTCTTCCGAAGCTGCCTCCTTGGTCTCTCCTGGCCCGAGCTTGGGTCTTTCTTCGCAGGAGATGGATAAGATAGAAGATGATGGGGGGACTTCTGTGAAAGGAAAGAAAAAATCTAAACTCCCGCCCTCATTTGATATGTCCCTTCGTTCCCAGAAGGGGAAGAAATAATTTGTGTGTGTTTTTCTTTGCTGGTAGATGTTTTGCTGCTAGCTGGAAGATGTTGGGCTGCTGGTCTTAATTGTACTATTCTTCATGCAGCGATCTCTATTGTTGGGGTATAGTTTTACCTTTCGTTTCCAAGTTGAGGGAGCCTGTTTTAAAACCCTTGTGGTGGTCTTGCATCGTTTCATTTTAGAGAGCTTCATAGAAAATCTTTAATGACCTTATTGTACAGGGTTTCGGGGTCCCTTCAAAACCTGTTTTTACCTTAATCAAAAACAATACACACTACCCCCCACATATTAGCAGGGAAACACAACACATCCAACCTCCAACATATCAACCACCACCAAATGTGCCAAATCTAACTCCTAGAAATCCCTTCACGCAAGAGTAGTGACAAATGGACACCATAAAGGAATACAAACAAGAACATTAAAACAAAAGGAAACATACAAATTTGAAGAGCTACCTCTTGGAAAAATCTGTAACATCAATCCCTTTCCCTCAAAATTTTGAAGTTCAAAAACTAGACAAATATAAACTATAAAGGGAAAGGAGACCCATGTGAACATGTTAAAGAATTTTACATGCAATGTCACAAAGAGGCTTATTGTGGTGCATACCTCATGAGACTCTTGTAAAAGTTTAGGAGGACAACTCCCGAGTGGTTTTTACAGTGGTTTTTGCACCTACCTAATGGGTCCATTACCACTTTTCTGCAATTAATTGAAAAAGTAAACAATTCCTTCTACAAAATAGAACATGAATTTTCAATGCTTGACCTTTGTAATGCCAAGCAACAAAATGGTCAGAGCTTTGCTCTCTTCCTCCAATGATGGAGAAGCCTCGCTAGTCACTTCCCACCGGCTATACTTGTCAATATTTTTGTCAAAAACCTTATCCCAAAAATAGCTTTTCAGTTACAAGTAGATTGTATCACAACTTTTAACAAATTTATTGACAAAAGAGTCACCATAGAGAAAGCTTGCGTTGCTTAAGTAGTAGTCAAAATCTATACCAAACTAATAACAAATCCAAATTCTGGCCTCAAAATAAAAAAATCATAATGATGAGATCACCTATACCAAAATTGTCCAAATTGCATCATCAATGTCAAATCAATTGGTGTTTCCAACTTATTGCCTGATTATCTCTATAAAGTAGTTATCTTTAGTCCTTGAAACTCTTAGAACAGTGGCCAACAAGCAGGAGACAATAAATTGTTCTCCTTTACACTTTAGTTTCTGCTGCACCTAGGGGGTTAGCCCTTATTATCTGAAGTATTGGCCCTTATATTTCAAGATATTGATCAAAGCAAATATGTTCTCACAACTTTTATTAAGGTTTGAATAATTCTTTATCAGATTAGCTAGATCCTTAATATTCTTTCATTTCAACAGCTTGAGAACATGGAACAATTTGAACGAATTAATAGAAAATAAAATATTGTTGTCTTTTTAGGGTTTTAAGAATCTAGCTTTTGAACCACAAATATTCTCAAATCGGTACCTTTCCACGGCTATAGAGTCATAACTATCACATGCAACTGCCTACATGATATATACAAAAAAGGGTATAATTTGCAACTCTATTTATCAATCCCTCATTACAACACATATCCCTACAAAACTTATTTAAAGCATGTTTAATCTATTACTTGAATAGAAGCCACAAACAAGATACACCATATAGCAAGTGTATACATATAAGCTTAGAAATCCTAGATTTCCTCACTTAAAAGGAAAATACATGCATTCAAGGATACAATTGCAAAGAACACACACATAAATTGTTTTTCATATTAGTTTCAATCTGAATAGAAAATTATCATACAAGTGTTCCACATGCATCCAAAATCTGTTATGCAACTTTCAACAATCCTTCTCTTATTGAATATCTCCAAAATCACAAAACTTTCAACTAGATTCAATCTATTAACTGATTAACTATATTGCTGATCCTAATGATCATTTTACAATATTGCAAATTCCTTTATAGAATAAAAAGAATTTTAAAAAAAAAAAAAACATGTCAGCCTAGGACCTAATAACAACTTTTTCTTACAATATTTGACTTTTCAATTACAAAATAGACTTGAGAACTTGTGCCCCTCACAATATATGATTTTTCAATTAAAAACACATCAAGGATCACATGTTGCCAATAAGGAGCACCACTACTGATGGTTGGACCACCTGCATTAACTAAATATTTTGTACCACTCCAAAATTGTCAAAATCTTGTCATCTGCTGAGGTGCATTTTATCTATTGAAAACTGATGACCAATTGAAATGCAAATATGCTTAATCTCCATACTTTTCTTCCCAAGACACATGTTTTCTTGAAATTCCTAAATCTTGTTGATCTTCTCCTTATATGCAAATATTTTGCATCCAAAATTGCCCTTGTTTCTTTACAAAAACTTTCACACATAATCTCTAGGGCATACATTTAATCTAGTGTGGTATTGAGCAATTCCATATTCAATTCATTATCTATACACGAGAGGCTACTAAATTAGAGCCTATATTGCCAAATTCTGTTTTTCATTGTTCCAAAGTTTTTGCTTGACCTTTTTCATCTTTGATCCAAATTATGTTTTCCATTGTTCCAAAGTTTTTGCTTGACCTTTTTCATCTTTGATGCCAGGCATCACTTTCTTATCAACTGAATCAATTAATTTGAGCTTCTCCTTCAAATGCTTGTCAAGCTTCATCATATATGCCACCAACTCTTCCAAAACTTCCATCATCCCACTGATTGCCTTTATTTCTATAGGTTTATCAGGACCAAACCTTGACACTTCAACAATTTGCCTTATTGTTGAGGTCCTTGGCTTCCACCTATCTCATGTTACCTTGATATTGTCAAAATCCGGTTCAAGCTTTGGCGTATGCATACTTCAGATCTACAAAGGCTTTATATGTCTCATCCAAGTCTGTTGCCACCTTGCCTATAATTTGCATCTTGTCTTCTTTGATTCCTTGTATATGCTCCTTCAACTCCTTTATCTCAGAGAGCAAAGCTTACCTATCTGATGGAAATGCCTCTGCCAACTTGAAGGTCTTGTTATGATAGGCACGGGGGCACGAGATACTCCAAATCCTCTAGCTTTGTATTCATTATTTTCAACCAAAAGGTCCAAAGCCTGCATATACTTCTGCAATTCATCATGATCAGCCTACAATTTCTTTAGTGTGGCCTCGCTGAAAAGAGCAATATTTACATCCAAGGAAGCTGCATGTGGAGCAGGAGTCTCAGATACTGTTTTTTTCTAATCACATCTACTCTGAGCTGCTTAACACTATCAACAACATTGGGCTTGTCACTATTTGGGGCCAAGGTCCAAATTGCTAATATTTCAAAACTGGGGGTAAACCATGAACTAGAGAAAACATGCTCTGCTTGTTCCTTTGTAATATATACTTGTTAATTTTGCTTTCTAATAGTATCAAAGGCCAAGGCAGTAGTTATGTCCCTATTTGGAAGCAATAACATCCCACTTGCCTTTACCATCTGCCTTCCTTATTCAGGAGTGATATTATCAACCTTGAAATCAATTGGAGGCAAAACTTGCTTTGCCACTTCCTACCATTTAAAAGGATCAACTTTATATCTTTCTTCTGCAACCCTTCTTTCGTACTCATCTCTCCTAACCATAAGCACAATCTCTGAATTCCTGGGTCTTTATAAATTCATCATTTGACAAAAATTTATTACAAGCCAGAGCCCTAAAGTCACCTGTATTATTTGTAGCAGCCTTGAGATGCTCCTCACTTCTGCTTGCAGGCATGACTAGCACAATCCTCCTTGAAGATGAGGACTCAGACTCTTCAACTTCTTGCCCTGAAGGCTGCTATGCTACATCTTCAACATCAATGATCACAACAAATTTTCCTTTTTCCTTCGGATCAATGAGCTTTTGCCTTTTAATTTGTTGCTCCTCAGAGGCAGCAACAGCTTGAGATCGCTCCCCTAGCTCATCACTTTGAGCTCTGAAATGTGGGTTAACTAGAGCATTGGAATCTCTTAGTAGCAAAGGTGTTTTCTCCTCAGCTGCCATCAATGGATCAGGCATTTGACAACATCTTCTAAATCCTGGACATTGGGTTTGGTTCATCGGCAAAAGCTCTGAGGAAGTTAGGGTTTTGATTTGTTCTCAATATTTCACCACTAATGATCCCAAACCATTTTCTCCTTTTCTCCATTACCTTCTCAATTGTGAGGCAATTCCAGGTCACATCCTCATCAAAGAAAACTTCGTGAATGAATGGGGTCCTCTTGACACTAGCTCTGACATGTTTGATGAAACCCTATAGATCAAAAACAATTCTTGGAATTCCTAAGACATCCTGTATTTCTAAATAATTGGATAGAGCTGATCCAGACCATCCTTGTTTGTTGCCAAATAGTCACAAAAACTTCAAGGGGAGAAGAAAGAACCTTTCTTCTGATCCCTTAGATGAGTCTTCACTGACTCATTCAACTGCTAATTTATCTCAAGATATGCAATTCTTTTTGGTACAAATCTTGGCAGGATGTGGGGCTTCAGTGCACAGAGCACACCCATATATTATATATGGAGTGGTATATGTATGTAGATGCCAATCATCTTTATTATGCTTGTGGAGTTTTATCTTCGCAAGCCTCAAAAAATCTATGATTTCTTTTGGCATCCTCTCCGCTTCTTCAGCGAAATATCCAAGCAGTTTTCTGACAAAAAAAGTTAAAACCCCCCAAAGACCACAAAACTTGAGTTCTCACAATCCCGTTCTCCAATATAGGTCCAACCTCGCACAGGGAAGGGATTCTTCTTCTCATCTACATCTCTGATTTGTAGTCTTCTCCCACAGACCTCCACTAGCATATAGGAACATATGGCACATTAATGAGTACCACCTGAAAGGCTGAAATCAAATTTAATTTGAACTTGTTAAAAGTTCAAATGAAGCACCCTTCAGCTCATTACATTGTCGAGAAAAGGATTGGTAACCACCCTTGAAACAAGCTAGTAAACCTTGCAAAAACAGATTCTTATTAAACTGAAAACTCGCAAATAGTAGCATAACAAAATATTAAAATAATTGCTACTGCACATGTTCTAAATTATCTACACCTGGCAAACTAAGATCTTGATCAATAGTCCATTGTAGCGGGCTTCTAAGTATTCTGACTGCATAATAGCAGGTCTATGTTGTTAGGTTCTGCTACATAGGATCTCAGATCTGTACCCAACCGGGCCAAGAGCAAGAGCGGTGATGAGAGCTCCCCAAGAGCAGCCAAGAAGCATCCCATCTGCCCCAAGTTCCCTATGGACACGTCATCACTCAAGTCTACAAGGACGCACCAACTAGAAAAAGCCATCAAAACCAAGTCAAAAAGCCTTTTATCACCAAAAACCATCAAAAAAAACCTAAATGCTATCTAATACCTAAAACTCACCCCTCATTTTACAGACACAACTCCATTTCACAGAAACTCATTCTTGCTGAGCCATTTACACATTTTGAAAGGTGGCTGTTTTTTTCAAAAGAAAATGAAAGCAAAGGGCCAAGTGGGTGAACTAGCTTGCACAAAGGAGAACTATTTAGCTAAGGTAAATATTTTAACTAATGCTTAAAGTTTTACAGCGAATTTTTAAGTTTTTAAAAAAATCTGTTTCTGGAGATTTTATAATGTGTTTTGGTGTTTGTTTTGAACTTTTATTAGTTTATACATAATATAGGTTTGCATTTTTTTAAATAGAATTTTATAAGTTACTATACAGCAAATTGCAATCTATTTGGAAGCCACTACCTTAGGTTTAATAGGTATTGAGACAAATAAATTTAAATATGATCAACCATCTCCTCTCCGGAGTATGTTATGATGCTCGATCAACTTCCAGGAGGTAAAGCTTTAAATAAAAATTGTAATGAGTGTGAAGTCCAGTTTAAGAGCTAATGTAGTTGAGTAAAAGGTCACTTATGTGGCTATAAGTGGGCATGGAATTAGTATATATGGAGGACAAAATAAGAAAGGGCTGCCAAAAGAAAAAAATCTGGCATTCATTTAAGAACAAGAAGCTGATGTAACGAGTGAGAGCAATATTAAAACCTCATCCTTTACCAAGGAAAACAACATTTAAGGCACCTATAAATTCAATAATGGCCTCCCAACATCCTTTCTTGGAGATGCCCTCTATCTAAGAAGTAGATCCCTCTCCTCATTCTCACAAAAGAAGACCACTGGTTAAGGCATTTCAAAATGAAACAAGAGACATCGCAAGGTAAAAAATTGCACATTGCATTTATGTCAATGGTCTTCTTTTCAACTTGATCAAATCACCATATTGATGAGAAATGATGACGGCAATCAATAATGCAACTTCCAGTTTCACATGTCCTAGGTGTGAGGTGGATACCACCTTATTGGCAAAAGCAAAAAAAATGTAGAAACTGTTGGGTCTCAAAAACGCTGTTCCACTTCCTAGAACCAAATCTCACTCAAAAGGCCAAGGTTGTCGTCATACAAATGAAATCAACTCATCAACAGACTATGGAAGGTTTATGAACAACTCTACAGGTAAATTGAGGAAGAAAATGGGAACACCTCGAATTCACAAGACAGATAAATAAGCCACCTCGTTATGTTGACCTGCAAAAGGAAACTCGTCTTCTAGCAGCTCAAACTAGAAATTTTGAAGCTTAGGCATAAAGGAAACTTGAGCAGCAAGTTGACCATCAGCCTGGAAAATATGTTGCTGCTCAACACTATCACAAGACATATGTTGGGCCCAAGTGAAGCACTCAACTCAAGCACACTATCATCCATGCTACAAGAAGCTACATCTTCATGACAAAAGAAAGCCTCATACTCAATTTCACTCACCTCAGTGACAGCAGGCAAACAACATTATCTAGGAACCACTTATTGATGGAACCTTTATCAACATTCAGATCATGAGACACCTCATAAAAAGAGCTCCACTCTTCAAATTGTCTCTTTGTTTAAATATTTTCCTAGCAAATCTGTTGTGTTGCATGTCCTGCAAAATTCAGACTTGTGGCGCACCTCTTCTTTCACACTCAACTCTGCAACACATTTTATGACCCTTCTGAAGTACACTAAGCATGAGGGTGACCAAATGTTGCACACCAAAGAAAGAGGTTCTCTTATGTGTCCACGTGATCACCAACATCACGTTCTTCAAATGCAAATTCTTCAGAACCAATATCATCAACTGTACAAACATTTATCTCTGTATTTTCATTTTCAAGTACAACTATGTCTATGCTATCCTAAAGGAAACAATTAGTAGCAACTTCAAAAATAGGGGATAAAAGAAGGTAAGATATCAAACAAGAAAACAGCTTCATGTTCACCATCTGTATCACCAACATCTGCATGCTCTGCATAATCAACTACCTGAAACAATTCATCTAATGAATCTCTGGCATTTTTCACTGTCCACACTGCTACAAGAAACAGCAGGGTCACACCTCTCACTCAACAAACTGGATGTCATCATTGATTTATTCATTGCAATCACAAACCAATAATTGATCCAACTGAATGTTGATGCACACACTGTCACCGTTGTTTGTAATGCAGTCCTATGATACACAGAGGTGTGTCTTCAGGATTTTCTGCCTGTGTCCCCATACAGGGGACGTTTCCGAGACAGGGACAGCTCAGGAACATTTCCTTAGGTCTGATACTATAAACAATATATGCTTTGAACAATTTGTTGTGGTTTCAGTGAAAGCATATAGACTAACTATCCACAAGAATCTGAGTTACCGGATTCGGACCCTGGACCCCGGATCCGGGTCCGATCCGGGTCTGGATTCTCCTCCTGGTCCATGCTGGATCTGGGCAGGGTCCGGATGGATCCGCGGAATCCACAGGGACCTGCGGCCAGCCAAGATGTAAAGTGGTAAAATTAAGACGTTTTTTAGCCTTGAAAAATAACTCTCGGAGCCTTTATAAAATAATTAAAGTCGGTTGAGCTTTCGGGGGCCCTTGACCCCGTCTTGGGGGCTCCCAAACCCCCATTTAATAATTTGGGGTGGAAACTATGCCAATAAAAGTGGGGAAAATTAACCTTCGAGTCTTATTAGGCTCCATATAGAAGATGATGATGATGAAGAAGAGGATATCAATAAATTATTAATCCATTAGTTGAACTTCAAACAATGATACTTGAACTGATGTTATGATTTAATTTTAATGTTTTGAATCTTTGAGATTTGGCATTGATCAATGATCAAGCATCATAGATTCATACTATGAAATGATTTAGTTTTAGAATTATGTATATTTCTCTTATTTTATATATATATATATATATACACTCACGAACCCTACGAACCCAAACGGCAAAAAAAAAATTCACGAATCCACGAACCGGATTCGCGAGCCCGAATCCATCCCCGAATCCGAATCGGCAACTTAGACAAGAATGCATCCAACGTTTGATAACATGAAGATTGTTGTGTTTTAAGGGATATGATGAATGATTCTATAATGTATATATATTTTTATATAGTTGTGCCCTTTGTCGTCATATAGACTAACTATCCACAAGAATGTATTCAATGTTTGATAACATGAAATTATTGTGTTTTACGGGATATGATGAATGATTCTATAATGTATGTATATATATTTTTATATAGCCGTGCCCTTTGTCGCCATCTGTCGTCCCCAAAACGCCTCAAAAACTCCTGTCCCAAAACACACCCCCACGCTCCAGTGACTTGGTGGAACAAAGTTGCTGTCACATAGGGCACCAACACTTCCTCTACCTGCCTGCAAACACAAACATCACTTGATATTGTGTTTCTACTCAATGCCATCTCCATACCATCATTGTCATCAATAGCAAGTTCACCATCAGCAACCTCTATTCTTGAGGACAGTGGTTTTGCAATCATATCCCTTCTCAGCACGTGTAGGTCTGTTGCATGTCAACAGAATGAAACCCTTCCCGTACTGATTTGGAACTTAAAGAAACATCATAGGCTCCAAGAAACATGTCAACATAGGCAGGTAAGTTAGTTCTGCAAGTTTTGGGGATCTTGGAAAGGGCAACAACAAACCAGTGGCTTAGCTCCATGTTGGACTCTCCCTCTTGTCATTTGATATTCTTTGATTCCTCAACAAGAGCAGCAAGGTCCAAATGCAAAGCATATTACTCTTCAAACGCAATCACAAGTTGAATCCACATAGCAAAACAATGCTCAGGAAAAATCTGGTACCAATTCCTTGCCTCTACATCTAATGAACTAACAAAAAATCTCTGTATTGTTCCAGTTTTATTGGATGTCTCCGAAGAGACATCCGATCTCCAAAGAATCCCATCCACGTGTTCATCTTCAAATTGATGTTTCCATAAATTCTGAAAATACCTCAACATGTGTTGACCCTCCCATTGACAATATCCATCAAACCTAGGCATTAATCTGTAGATTGAAGATCTCATCGTTTGTCTTTCATAATTGACCCAAGAAAGGTCAAGCTGCGTATAAATGGTATCAAGTGGGATAAAAGGGAATAAAGAAACATGTTTTAATGTAATAGTAGGGTGTCTCTATTTAGCAAAATGTTGACTCTTTCTTCACATTGCCTATCAAGCTCCTCAAGCTCTTTTATCCTTAACTTGTTTTCAGGTATGGATGCATGTATGTTAAAAAGTCTCGTGTTGGGTTATATGAACAACG
Organism: Thuja plicata; assembly: GCA_018584345.1. Lineage (NCBI taxonomy): Eukaryota > Viridiplantae > Streptophyta > Pinopsida > Cupressales > Cupressaceae > Thuja > Thuja plicata. Next base: position 2,300,056 of record MU226400.1, on the reverse strand, counting down.
GGATGATTCATCCTCATAGCTCTCCTAGACATGCATCCTATCAGTCCCTAGGGTTTAAATTATATGTTACATTTGATGAAGAATCCTTAGCATATATGCATCCATTCCAACTTCTCATGGCTAGTTATGATTACTTATGCAAAAGGAATACAAAGGAGAAAGAAAATTGTTTCTCTACCAAGAAAGAAACCATGCTTTAAATTAAAGAAAACAAGAGACTATATACTTAGTTGTAGTCACTTGATATGTGTTCATAAAACATGAACAGCAACAACAAAACTTTGTTCCTTAACAACAGAGTCGCTACCTTACAGCAGTGAGGAAACGCTTTAAGTAAACAGATTATTTGGTAGCAATCAAATTCAGAGATGGCCCAGAAAATCAAGTCATTATAAAATACTCTAACTATTTTCTGTGTAGGTTAGATGTTCTTTTCAATCCCCAAACATCAATGTCCTAGTCTTTAGGCTTCGGTGAGTGAGCTTCCTTTCTAACATCTTTCCTACCTAAAGCTTCCTCTGGTTTCTCGATCCTCAATCTGATTTCCTCACCCTTAGCCTAATTCTTCTAAGCCTTTAAGGTTTCAGGTTGTCGACATTTCCCATATCCCTCTATCATTTTCTAATTATGCTTCCCTTCTCCTTCTCACACCCCAAGTTCGTTTTGGTTGAGCTCATTTTCAGCAAGTTCGCCAGTTTACCAAGAGCAAACAATATGATGGCCTTTAGAACTATCCAATGTCAATTATTTTTGAGGGGCTATATTGTTGTAACCTGTCCACACTATCGCCCCATTGCAAATGGGGACCCCTTCTTTATGCTTTTGGTGTTAGTAGGTGTGGGCTTTAGGGAAAGTTGGCAGCATTTCGAAGTTTTGACGAGCTTTGCAAATCTTTAGAAATCCAAGAAGGGTTAGTACTTTCAGTTGTAGCATCAAGTTTGAACCTTCACTTAGACAATTTAAAGTGCTCAGGCCTTAGGATGAGAGAAAAAGTGGTGTGCCAATTTGATCCAATCACTATCAAGGACATTAAAATTTTGATCAAGTTTGTGTGAACAAGCAAGGGAAGTATGAAGGTTGGATTGAGGATGATCAAGGGAAGAACATGGAGTTCGCAAAGTTTGGGCGAAGACTAGATTTGAGCTTTTACTTATCCATTTTGAGAATGTTTAAGTCAAGCCCAAAGGGCTTGACAAACTTAGCTAAGTCAAGACATTGAGCCCAAACCAAGTCACAATCTGTTCCAAAGATTAAAGTTCACTCAACAACAATTCTAGTTTCAAGTTGCATGCTCAATGTTTGAACTTAGTGCACAACCAATTTCAAGTAAGACGTGGTGAAGTGCCCAACACACATGCAAATTCCGACTTGAACAATTTCAAGTAAGATGTGGTGAAGTGCCCAACACACATGCAAATTCCGACTTGACCAAGGGAAAGTGCAAGTAAAAGTGCCCAACACCTAGGTGATTTCCGATCTGACCTTGCAAAGTGCCCAATGAACATGTAAAATCCGCTCATAATACCATGTATTGCGCCCAAGTATGGTGTGATTTCCGACCTGAATTACAAGAGATTGCGCCCAATGAACACATAATTTCTGACCTCAGCAAGGCAATGAACAGGGCATTGTGCCCAACTACTACAAGATTTCCACTCCATAATACAAGGCATTGCACCCAACTTGCATACAAATTCCACCTCATGTCAATTGACAGCCAAAACTCGGTCAAGGATAATTTAGATAAGTCAGCCATTGTAAGGAAATCAAACACTAAATGCAAGTGTAATTACTGATTAATTGTGAGCATGAGTTTAATAGAGATCGGTCTTATTAGGGGGCTGAGTAATTTGAATTAATTAAAGAAAGGCCAAGTGGGCCTGAACAAATAGACACCTCCCTTAGCCTCAATGCCAATATATGTTTATTTCAACACCCAACTCAAAATCTAATTACACATTAATAAGAGCAGATTGAACTCCCTTAAGCAACCAACTACAATTGAGCAGATTGAATTTGTGAAGACGTTGGATATTGTTTGAAATCAGACTTGGACATGTATTAAAATCAAGCCTAATCAATTGAGCAAACCCAGATTTTATCAAAAGAAATCAGTCTCTAAAGGTTGTCAGTAGCTAAGTCACAAGGTTCGAATTCGAGTTCAAGTTTGGCAACTATAAAATTCGGATGAAGTTAGACAAGGTAAAAAAATCGAAAAAAATTCGGCATAATATTCGCCTTTAAATAATTTATTTATTTCAAAATATAAGTAATATATCTACAAAATTATCAAATAATTTAACATAGCTAATTAAATTAGAAATCATTATACAAAGATAACACGTATATAAGTATATAAATATAAGCCAAA
>MU226400.1:2272308-2286048 GCA_018584345.1 Thuja plicata | reverse complement strand
CAATGTACTATAGTGCCCCAAAGAAGCGAGCTACAAGAGTTACAAGGGAAGAGTTTACCAAGATCGTCAAGTCTATAGCAGCTAATGCAAGGGACATAGCCTATAAAGTTTCCTCTAAAATAAGATCCTGATTCCCATATGAACAACTGCTTGAGGCCATGACAATTGTGTTTCCTCAATATTGGCACTTAAACTCTAAGGAAGATTATCATAATAGGTTGTTGACTTTGATAAAGGAATTTTGCAAATCTGTAGAATTCAATGGAGTGACTATCAATGGAATTTAAGATGAAGGTCTTCTTAGACAGCAATCAGGCACTTTTTCAAGGACTATGAAGCATCAATATCAATTAATTAATAACCCACATGCAGAGGGCTTGACAACAAGGCTTTGGACAAAACTAAAATAGAGCACAATGTTGCGTGATGAAATTTCAGAGTTCTTCAAGCTTGTTGATCTATGTCAAACCATGATATTGGGTTTGGTGGAGGATGAGAGAGTTTTCAGTGCTTTGGGCTTCCTAAAATCAAAGCTAAGAAACAAACTAGACAAGAATTTGGAAACATGCTTAAGGGTCTACACATCTAGATATGATGTCAATACTTTTCCTTATCAAAAAGCAATGGAAATCTGGAAGAAAAGATGCAAAAGAAGAGGGTTGGACAACACCATTAACCAATCTCCGACTCTGAGTGGGACAACTATAGGTGGCGATGGGAGTGGGATTCATAGAAGCGAAGGTCAGAGTGAAGAAGACATAAATGAAAATGAAGAGAACAATGAAGGAACTGTAATACCAGAATTAGATGATGATGACGACGCAGACATGAATTGGCAAATTTAGAAAAATTATGCTAAATTAGCAGTAGCAATCTATTAACAATTTTGCTAAATTTATAATTCAATGACGCCCATAGGCCATATCTATTAACAATTCTTATAATCAAAAAAAAAAAAAAAAGCACTTTGAATTTCTTAAAACATTTTCATATTTTTCACAAGGACAGGGACAAAGGGAGACATAGTCAGGGACTATCTGGCTCATGCTCCCTTCCTTCTGTGTGGAACTTTGAAGAGAGGATAATCTCAGAGAATTCTTCTAGCCATCGATAGTCCTCTATTTCCTCTAGTTGGTGCCACTTCCAGAGGAAATCACTCCCAATCTGTGCCCACTTTCGATGACGCGTGAGCTGCTCAACATCAAGGTTCAATAGAAATTGTTGCCTGGGCACATTTTCTCCTGGTTGTAGAATCCTAGGCAAATAATTTTCCCAAGGAATTCCAAACCCAATTTCTACAAACATGACAACATTCACATCATCGTCGAGGTACTCTTCTTTGAAAACTTTGCTTAGAAGCGTGAGAATATCCACCTTTTCCCCCCAGGTCCAACAGAGATGCCAAGAACGGAGACGAAATGTCAATGTTAACTCTATACCTATTTTCACTCTCCAAAAATTCACGTCCCAACACCATCCTTATAGCCTCCTTGGTGAAGGCTCCCAACTTCGTAGCAACAAACACCAGGATTGGGTCTGTGACCAGGCCCAAAAAGGCCTTTTGATACCTGATATTAGTATTCTATTTTTTGACAAAAATCAAAGAGAACCTAGCACTCGCAGACTATTTTCACAAATCTGCTTTCACAATCATAAATTAACGACCATAGATCATCTATTTATAAGCCCCGATTGAAATTATTTCTCTGCCCTAAAGATTTAATCAATTCGTAAGTTAAATGGTAACTATCCTTCAAAAATCTCCAAATCTTTCATATTTAATGCGACAGTGGGTGAAATTGGAAACAACACTTATGATAAGGCATTTGGTATTTTGGGAATAACAAAGGCTGAAAGGATCGTGCCACGTAGGTGGACATAAAAATTCTTTATTATAAAAAAAACTTGAAACCTGTGCCCACTCCACAGAAATAATAAGCAAAGTATGTTAGCTGTGAAATGGCGGCAAGAAATGAAGCTTTACCATTGATGTAAGATCATCGAATGGTCAGAAAACAATGTCCTTAGATGACATGATGTTTTCATTTAAGCCTTAACTTTAAGGCATTATTCTACCGAGGTATTGAATAGATAATGATGTCACACTCACACATATTTGTCATTGAAAATTGAAAGGCTCCATCTAAGCAGGCATTAATTGGCATTACTTTAATTGATATCATGAGTCATCTACTCATCGCCATTAATTAATATTTCTATATAATATTACCAAAAATTGCTAAAAGAATTCTGCTTTTTTGGTGTTAGAAAATGAGGTCACAGACTCACACGTTCGTTGGATTACAACATATCAATGGCCAAAGGTGAATTTTGGGCCAATTGTTGGTCTTCATAATATTTACGGAAAACTCACGGCATAATCATGACACGTGGTATGATTGATTGTGGGCTTATTGGTACGATCAATGATACCATGTGTCGTGATTTCGCTGAGAGTTTTTCGTAAAGATTATGAAGACCAACAATAGGCCCAAAATTCACCTTTGGTCGTTGATATGCTGTAATCCAACAAACGTGTGAGTCTGTGACGTCATAGGGATGGAACTTGATGCAACTTCAACATCAAATCAGAACCATTGGATTAAGAGAGATGAACGGTGGAAGGTGCATTTCAGACGGAATGTGGTGACATAACTCCTTTACTAAAAACTCTCTCCAGAATCATCACACGTGTCATTCTTTGAGAAACATTTGCCATGACAAATAAGTTAATTACAATATTGGAAAATAATTTCGCCATAATTTATCAGTATAGGGATGTCTGATTCGCCAATTAAATTAATATTTTTCCTATTAAAAACATTTGTAGTCGCCATATTTTTATAAAAATGGTATATGTTATTAAAAAATTCGCCACCAAATATCCATAATTTGAAACAAAATTTGCCATCAATATTAAAAAATTTCCCTTAAAAAACATGTGATTCGCCACGATTTTATACTTTTCGGGAGGGGGGGGGTTTCTTAAAGTTATCCCTATAAATAACAATGAGGGAATTAAAGAGGTGGTTTTGATCAATGCGTTCCTACCTCCTTATCCTACACTAGGTGGTGGGTTAGTTTGTAGTGAGACAAAGTTGGTGGAAAAGGAAAATTTGTGGAGTATGGTTACTAGGCAATGAAGAAGATGGGAAGTAAGAATGTGGTAGACATGGATGTAGGTAGTTCAAACTCCAAGGGTACACTAGTACATTTGAGGCCTAATTCCTATGGCTATCTGTCAGATTTTCCATGCCCAGTTGTCGGCCATTCGACGGATGTAGTCATTGGGGTTATTTCATTGGAAATTGCTACGGAAGTGGTCCCTGTCAGTATTTTGACATCGTGATCTGTCTGAACTTACCTCACTAATAGCAACCTATTGAAGCATTTCATACGATACATCTATCAGAAGGTTGATAGAATATATAATATTCATGTCAAAATATCTATCAAACATAGAGTTTCTCGGACGGTACACTTGTCGAAAGGTCGACGGATATGCAATGACTGAGCGACAGGAAAACTCGTCGAAGGTATAGAAGTCTTGTCGAACCTATCTGTCAAAAATTTAGTCTATATAATGTTATACCTGTCGGGATGTTGACAAACATGCAGTGACTTTCCGACAGGAATGCTTGTCGTATGTATAGCACTGTTGTCAAAACAGTTGTCATAAGTGTCAAAAAATTGATGGATATACGCACTAAAGATAACAAAGCTCAAGAGACCATTATAGAGGGTCACCATCTTTGGTCCATATTATTAACAAAATGTTTTAATTTCATTAGCTCAACAAATGCGAAGATTTGAAAGAATTTAATAGAATATTTTCATGATAACATATATTATTTAAGTTTACATTGCATGAATTTATCTACTTCGCGCACTTGTGGACTACGAAGATAGCGATAAAGAAGCATCTCCTCCTGTGGCCTACATTACTCAAGCCACGGGAGGGGATGCTTATTTATCACTATCTTCGCAGTCCATAAGTGTGGGAAATATATAAATGTGTGCAACATCAAACTAAAATAATATATGTTATATACATTAAAATATTATCTATTAAATTCTTTCAAATCGCCGCATTTGATGAGCTAACAAAAGGTAAAATGTTTCCTCAATCGTATGGACCAAAGACATAGACCAACTATTATGGTCTCTTGAGCTCTTCTATCTTTAGTCCTAGCTACTAGGTAAGGCCTGGAAGACTTATACCAGTCGATCGTCAAGAATAATCACCGCCTTGCCTTTATTTACACTGCACAGTATCCAATATATTAATACAACTAAAATTGGGTCAATCAGACAACTAGAGCTCTCGAAAACCCCACTGGAACAAGTTGAATACTATGGTTTCCATAGTGGACTATGGTGCCTAGAAAGGAATATGATGCATTTTTGGGACACTATTGTACCATTCCCTAGTCCTATTTATATTCCATAGTCTCATTTCTATGCTAGTGTCCATTTTTTTTGTGTTTGTAGTCATTTGGGAGTGGCAAACCCAGATTGTCATCCCTTTTCTGTGCATTTGTCTTAATCAGGGGGCTTTTTGAATCCATTGTAGGACCCCTTGGACATCATAAATCCTTTTTTTATTAAAAAATACTAATTTTATGCATGTATTGGGATAATTTTATAAAACTCTACGAGGGTTGGACATGTAAAGTGTGCCCAAAGTCATTGGGCGACTCCTACACTCAAGGGTAGGATTGGGGGCTCCTAAACATATCCAATCCAACCTAAACTTCCATAAAATGAAAATAATTGATATGAGGGATTCCATGCCACCAATAAATCATAATTATACCACTTGTAATGCCCATTGGGTCATCCTGAACGAGCCTGAATTGGCTATGATTGACTCAAAACCACTCAAAATTGGTCAAGAAGTATGACCAAGCATGAAGGTGACTATATCAACTTTTGATACCCTAATAAACACTCTTAAGTTCATTTTATATCACTATTGGAAGTGTTACGATGATAAATACAAGAATCATCAATAAGAAGATAAGCATAAACACGGGTGATTCATGCCCAATACCAACACAGTGTCACATAAAACTACCATATACATATCCATCATATTATTACATATTCTCCACATCGGAGTATTTAAATATACAAATAATCATTTTTTATGTAATGTATTTAATCGTTACAATAAATTTTTACATTTGTAAGAATGAGAAGGTAAGAAGGAATGTGAGAAGGAAGTGGTGTGATAGCCTCCACAGTCAACCTCAAACTAAGTACACCAATCCCCAATGATGGTTGGAAATGCCACCCAACCATGTGGAGCTCGTAGGTTCACCTCACCGTGCTTGGAGATAGCCACATGACCCACATAATTATTTAAAAAACACAAGGGGGATATAAGGCTTACACACACATAAGACATGAAGTATAGACATCAAGTAAGATCAATCATCATCATAAGAAAGCCCAAACATTACATTAAAACATCAAGAAGTGGGATGATTCCACCTCATGAATCCACATAGGGTCACTACTCAAGTCTATATAGGGGTTGGAAGTTATAGACTCATAAGTGGGAGTATCATTGCATAGCACGAAGGGATGACTCATGCGAAATCAAGTAATCCTTTCATGTGGACAAGGAGGATCGATTATGCCAAATCAATGCCCCACAGATGGTCATACCTTCCCAATATGTCCTTATTCAATACGAGTACTCAAGGAACAAGGGGGAATTCTCAATTATCTTATTAATGTGTTTTCCTCATTATTTTATTATATTATCACTTACATTGGTCAATTTTCCAATGGGTTACTGGGACTCTACTTTGGGCCTCATACCCCTTTGAGAGACACTCCCTAATTTTGATCCTAACACCCACACCTAGACTCATATCAAAATCAAATACAATCATCTTAAAATCATCAATATCTCATATTTACAAAGTCATTTTTCAAACATATACATGAAACACTTAATTGGGTGCAGAGTGCACACAACAAGAAGTGTAGTGGGCTTACCCTCTTCTACAATTTGATAATGTTCTCAATTTCACTTAATCCTTCAATAGGATTGTCTGCACTTCCTTTCACAATACAAGTCTCTGAATCCCTTGTTACATAAGATAGTTCCTCCCAACTTGTTCAATTTCCAATCACTTAGTTTATAGTGTTCTTAGAGACACTCTTCCTTTACCAAATCACAACAAAAGATAACTAATTTGCATCAATCACAGACTTCTAATAAGGGTTATAACTTCCTATAGACCCTTAAGACTCCACTTTCCATAGTTAGTTGTATTCAACAATCTTGCAAACATGTAACTCTCTGATTTTTGTCCTAACTCCTATTTGGACTACAATAGTGGTCTCTACCTCAACACAAACAAAGAACATATAAAAATCTTGGTAAGTATGGTTTCTAGGGTCCTCTAATACTATCTTTTCAAACCTCAAGAAAGCATACTTTGCAAGTACTGCAAACACCAAAACTCAGGGTTCTTGCTCCTTCTCTGTCAGGCTGCAACAATGGACTTTTCCTCCAATGCAAGTCGTGAATTAGGAACCGAGATTATTTGTCATGGGGTTTAGAACCTTCCAACTCTACAATGACCAATTCCAAAAAACAAGCAACCATTCTAGTCCTGCATCTTAAATCAACCAGCCTTTAACATGTCTTCATTGAGGAATGAAAAAAGGAAAGCATGGAATATAAAAAGAATTGGGGTATAGAGAAGGACATCTCAGAATGGAAAAAAAAATAAGACATTTTATTTTGAGGAGAGGAACTGCTCTGTACAACAGCTTGTGGCCTTTGAAGACAAACTTTCATGCATGGTTATCAGACCATATTGGGGAGGGAAATGCTCAAGAAGCAGGTTTGAGTTTCTCACTGTCATCAGGGTCATTATGTAGGTGTTATCAGATTTGCATTTATTTGTATTAGACTGGTAAATTTTAATTTTCATGTGTTGTTTAAACTTTGAAGTATATACAAAAAATACAAATATATTTATTGTTGGAGTGTTTCTGGGTTTATTATATGTGCATTTAGTTTAGTAAAAGCATTCCTTAGAAACTTAAAATAATGTGTTAGTAATGCAACTTCTTTGCCATCAAACAAAAGTATTGAAAAAAAGGGCCAGCTTTAGAAAGTAGACTCAAACTTCATAACTAATCTGGAAAGAGAATGGGGGCAGTAAAGCAAAAAATATTCCACATTGAGTAGAGTCACTGACACATCCACATAAGTGAATTAAGAATGAATTATATACTTATCTATAGTTGGCTCCCTCTAAAGTTGAGAAACCATGCCCAACGGTATTACAACTGAAACGTTCCTCATTTTCTTAGTGGAATTTAAAGAATGGACTATAATACTAATATAGTACCCTTTGTGAGAATCAATTTAGGCCTAGGGTGCTGAACTTACCACCAATAATTGTAATGCTTGAGCTTGGAAGCACTGCCAGACAGTAAGCTACCACATTCGTAGGATCCTGCCAAGGTAAAAAGAAATAAGACAAAATCTAAATGGATCCATTTAGTAAGAGAATGCCTCTAGGTTCAAATTCCAGTGATACTGGAAGTTTACCTAATCACCAATAATTGTTAGGAAAGGTTGATGAAGAGGAAAGTTGTTTCCTTCATTGAAGATCAAGGATATCTCTAGTGCTCTGGATATGCTTTGATCATCACTGCACAACTATTATCAAAAATATTAGTTCTTTGTAAATGATGCTTCTATGAATGCTCCTAGAAAAAGGAAAGAGAAAAATACATAGTTTTGTAAAATTTGCACAAACCTTGAACTATAACAAAACTCGAAAGGGATGCAATTTTTTGTTACAGTGGGATCAGATACCTGTAGGTGAAATTGTTGCAGTCCACACATTAGTTAATCAAGAATGCCACACTAGCTTGTGTTTCTCATTGAATATGTCTCAGATTAGAAAAGTACAAAGTTTCATCTCTGTATCCTTTTAAAGCATTTCCAGAATATCTCATTATTTGAGATTTCAAGAATAAATGTATATAAAACTTCTACACAATCCTCTATTTAAACGACATAAACATATAATGCATAGAGTGAAATTATCTACACAATATGCCCACATCATATATACAGAGATGTGCCATTTCAAGAAATGTATTCAATGATAACCCCCGAATACTTCTTTTCAAAAGATACACACTAAAACCCCACTTTTCAAAGTTCTAAAAGATATCAACAATATTTACATTCTCACTGTATTTTCAGTTTATTCAATCTTTTTCTCATTCACTCCTTATTTCTTCAAAACTTGTATGCATATATATAACATTCAAATAATAATAAAGTATTTCCTTCATAGTAGACAAGTATTTTTAAAACATACAATCTCAAACTCTAAATCCAAACTATCTCAACAACTGTCATCATATCTAAACCAATTCACAAAATTGTTTCCTTATACCAATAATTGAAGGAGTTTACAACAAGATTACCTATTAATTGAAGAAAAGAATCAAGTAATCCAACTACCCTTTAACCACCACAATCAATGTTTGAATTGGATTCAACATAATATATTTGTTCTACAACTGTACCCTAGCTTTCACAACTAGGGTTTCCAAATGAAACCACAAACTTCAAGTACCCTCAAACTATTTTCATGTTTTTCCTTAGGGAAAACGAGAATGATATTTTTTATGTCATAATGAAACCACAAATCATTTATAATGATGCCTTTAATGTCATAATAAAACCCATGTGTCCAAAACATAAATAATGATGCCTCGACAAAAAAAATCATATGTTGAGCACATAATAAGCTCGCATATGATGATACCTGAAAGATGTCATTTTCACATGTCAAAAATGAAGAGTTCAATAGACATTTCGACCCTATGTACAAGGACTTCCCTAGTAATAATGTATTTAGACATTTACAAAAACTTCATCCATAATCATTTTAAAACAAGAATCCCAACCATCATATAATTTCTATACACCAACAATTTGTATTCCAAAAAGGAGTGTATTTACCATGTGATGGAAGAGTATGTTCATTGATATTCAAAACCAAATACTGTATGAACAAAGAATCAAGATGGAGCAATTTTGCAAAGAGTCAACTGTCACTATAGTAGTGACTCAAAATCATCAACCCAAAACGGTAATGTAGAACAACCACTTCATCAATTTTCAGTGCCACTAACTTCCAGAGTTAACCAACATAGAAATAACCTTCTAATACTGATAGGAACCAAATAGTCTAGCTGAGAGAAGAGATGTATCCTTGTAAATACACTCATATACATCTTGTTATTAATAACATATAGAACTTATATGCAGGGTATTGGTAACATATGTATTTTTGTATCAAATAAGAAATTAATGTCTTCTCAATGAAAGTTGATGAGCTATTAATTGCTTATTTAAAGAGAAATATATAGGTCATAAATACCAGGGTTCAAATAAGGCATATAGACTACTAGTGAATTGAGATGCAATGAATGTGCAACAAAAATATCACTTCATGTTCATACCAAAATATGTCAAACTCATAAGTACACATTATCATACTGAAGACAATATTTGTACCAAGATGATACTAAAACCTGAATTCAAGAGTATGCCAAGAACATAACATGTAATTTATCAATCACGAGTACAAAGAACCAAATAGATACTACACTAAAATCAATAACATACTTCATCATATATTATGAAAATGAATTCAAATTTCAATGTACCATAATATCCATACCAATGCTCTGTCATGTAACAAGACAATGAATGCTATAATGTACCATACCAATGTACTAGTAACATGAATCCAACCATAATGCAACCATAGAACACACAAGATGTAATAATGAATGATAAAATACCAATGTGAAAAGGTAACAAGATTGACGTCATCCAAGCAAAGTATAGGACCAGTGTTCCAAAGGGTCTCAAGACTGACAAGATAAAGTCACTTGCACAAGGACACAATAGTGCTCAGATGAACATTCCTAAGCCTCATAGTTTTCCTTGGACCTCATATCCAAGATCGACAACATAGGATATGAAGTTCCCTAACATGTATCTGATGCAAGAACATATCGCAAAGGACTGCCCCAAGCTTGTGATAGCATCAAAATGTTTAGAAGGATAAAGGGCATCCAAAACTATAATTCATTTTTGCCTATACCTAGAGGAACACATCTATGTCTCAATTGCGCTAGAACATATGCATTATTCTGCTTAATTATTAATGTGTGACAAAATTTAACATATGCACAACAATATATAACAATTGCGCTACTAAAATATGTATATGTGCTAAAATATTTTGCATATGTGCCAAAAGAATGGGAATACGCGTCATTCTACCCTATAAAGCAAAAAATAAAGCACGAAAACTTCATAAAAATGACATTTTCAGGGTCCAAACTCCTAGATAAGGTCATAATTAGGTCTAGTAACTGCCTACAAGGTATAGAGAACATAAAAGAGGGTCACAAACACTTTGATTAAGAACAAGGAAGTGTGATTACATCAAATTATCTAATGTTATTACTTTTTTTTCCATCGAGACCATCTTTGCATATTATACTTGCTAAGTTATCATCATAAACAAGCAATGCATTCAAGACAACCATATGATCAATGCTCAATTTTGCATAGCTTCTTTTGTTTTACCAATAGTTGGTGTACCCAAGTAGGTTCATTGGGAGTGATTGTCCAAATCAACCCAAAATGGGAACTTGAATCATCAAGTTTGGATGCTATATTGAAGTTAGAAGTCTTTCAAAGGTGTAGAGCCTATAGTAAGGGATCTACTTGAAAAGTTGAGAGATTCAATCCTAGAGGACAAGTGAATCTATAAGCTCTGCATCAAGTGGTATCAGAGCTCGGTAAGAGTTATTAGGAGAAAAACAAGATGTCAGTGGGAGATGGAGAAACCAATCTCAGAATACCACTTGAAGCCTTGCAGTGTGGAGAGTGGGATAAAAGCTACATTTGAGACCCTAGATAAGGAACAAGCTTATTGAGATTCACTTTGTTTCAAGAATATTTTTATATTTTGTACTAAATAGGGCCAACCACGTGAAGGTGGAAGCTCATTTGGCCCCTCCTAGGAGCCTATTATGACCCTTTACGACACTTTAAGACCTCTAAGATGTATTCTTAGGGATCGTAAAGGGTCATAAAGGGTCATAAGGGATCCTGGGACACAATAGCTGAGAAACATAAATCTAGGCATCATGGTCTCAATTATTTGGAGACACCACTCAATTATGTTGTGTCTCCAAATAATTGTGACTATGATGCCTACATTTATATTTCTCAGCTGTTGTGATATTAAAATTCTTCTAAGGAACATGTCGTGTCTATGTGGAACTGCATAGGATCGTCACCAAAGGGGGTTCCAGATCAGAGAACTCTCTTTCACTTAATAATTATGAAGCCATAAATGGTATACTAATTGTTTAGGATTGTAAGTTTCCATTGATGGCTTCAAATTACCAAGCAAAAGGTGTTTTCTAGTACAAAATACTTAGCAGCCTCTAGAGCCTTTTGCTTGAATGCATTATACCCCTGACGTACTTCATGGAAACATTTTGCATCAGGATTACAGGGAAATGTAAACCAAGATTCATATAGAGAAAGGTGTTGCTCTTGGAAAATGGTTGGTGGTGATTGATGAAGAAGATTTGAAAATGATGATTGATCCAATTCAAATTGGTGCAACAATTTCAAATCTTCTTCATCATTCATCATCTCAGTATTCTACAATCATCTTTTGTCAAATGTTGTCTACGACTAAGAAGCAACATGAAATACCCTTTGTGTTTCCACTCAAATCAAATTCAAGGTTAATTACCGATCAATAACCCTACAAATGCAACACATGTACACCTGAAACCCTATAAATGCAACACATGTACACTTGTACAGATGTACAAATTGATGACATTATTTTGCCATTAGTACACTTAGTGAAAACATTGACAGAGATCACCGCCAGACTAAAGCATCACCGGTAGACTAAAGCATTACCGCCAGACTACAAGCATCACCAGTAGATTACAAGCATTACCGGCAAATAGCAAGCATACCTGACAGAATACAAAGGTTGCAAGAAAAATGCTAAGTATAGAATCGACAAGCATCACCGACAACCACAAGCATCACCGACAACCACAAGCATCACCGGCGACATAGTTTTCATAACTAACCCGATAGAAACAGAAAAGGCATACCCAACGACAAGTTCAAGAAAGGACATAAAAGGCATACCTGATGACAAGTTCAAGAAAGGAACACCAACGACCAAGAAAATCGACTGTCAGAACCGACAGTCAGTTAAAGAACTCGCAAATTGTGGATTTGATTTTTACACGACGGATAAAGCAATGTAATTCTATTTACAGAGTTTTTATTTGTTTTAAATCATAACTTGAGGGTCAAGAAAGCTTTATGTAAATGTTTTAATGCATCCTAACAAATCTAAAACACATCTAACTAAAGATCAAGGTCAAGTTGTAAACCTTGGATCTAGAGTTAACTTGAGATGCATGAATCAAGAACTGAGTCTAATTTAGTACAAATAGATGTTCAAACTCAATTGTGAGTACATGAATTCACATTGTTGATAGCCACCAAGAGCATCTAAGGAGCAGAAGGCAGAATTCATGCAAAGGTCAGAAGTAGAATACATCAGTTATCAAGAACACACAGAGGCTACCGATAAGCAGATAAAGGTATTATTCAATCATGGAAGGATGATTACTAATATGTATGAAGATTTATAGGATCTGTTATCAACAATTGAAGATTGCATTTATCATCAGATCAAAGACTTATGTAGTTGCATTCTAACAAGTGCATCACATCTAAAATCCTTTTGTAGAAGGTGGACTTAACCGTTCTTTCCAAATCTCTTAACAGAGTGCACACTTAACAGTGTTGCTAAAGCTTCAAACGAAGTAGATCTTAATAGGTCTCCACTGTAATACTCCTAATGGGGTAGGTCATCATAAGTGACCAAATTTAAGCCTTAATCGGCCCCTTCTTATCTGCAAATAGTGAAGTCTTGTGGGTAACAATCCCCACCGCAGTTTTTACTTCCTAACAGGAGTTTTCTGCGATATCATATCTTGTGTCATGTGTTATCTATTCTCATGAATGTTTCTATTATGATTACATACTAAAGAATTTATGATATGATTGCATATGCATAAAGAAATATGAACAGTTAGATAAGATAATTTACAAACTGATGATTAAGGGTTAATGGGCTAACTAAGGAAAAGTTTTAGAGGTGCTGATTCACCCCTCCCCTCTCAGTACATCATCTCTATATAATTCCAACAATTGGTATCAGAGCTAAGTCTCTCTCTTG
Organism: Thuja plicata; assembly: GCA_018584345.1. NCBI lineage: Eukaryota > Viridiplantae > Streptophyta > Pinopsida > Cupressales > Cupressaceae > Thuja > Thuja plicata. Next base: position 2,272,681 of record MU226400.1, on the reverse strand, counting down.
AAAAGCTTAAAGACTTGAGAGAAAATATCAGAGCAATGGACAAGTTCAGACTAGACATGACTATTGAGAATGAGCAGTTACAGATGCAAATAAACTATGAGCAGTACAAGGAGGCGAGAATAAAGCTAAGACAACTTCTTGATGAAAGAAAGATTATGGCAACCAGATTGAATGAAAAAGACTACAAAGAAATGGAAATACAAGAATACTTTGAAACAACAGAATCATCATTGAGGAAAGCTTCAAATGCATCAGTTGAAGAAATTACAAGTATGAAAGAGATCAATCTACATCTGACAGATCAAATCAAGATGCTACAAATTGGTCAAGAAACTCAAATGGTAAAAATGATTGATGTCATGAATGATGCAAG